>PVJL010010743.1:0-47210 GCA_004026885.1 Lyroderma lyra
GGGGCAGGATGGAGGAGCCACCAGACATCCTGGGGAGAGCGAAGGCAGATTCTGAAATTCCCACATTTTAACCTTCACAGAAGGCTAGACACAGAGTTACTGTCTGACTCGGCCACACCACTCTTAGGTATATACCTAAGAGACATGGGGCATATGTCCACACATGGACTTGCAAATTAACGTTCACAACAGCATTATGCAAAATAACCCAAAGGTAGACACAACCCAAGTGCCCATCAACAGATGAATACATAAACCAAATGTGGTCTACCCATGCAGTGGAATATTACTCAGCCATAAAAGGAATAAAGCTCTGACATACCTACAACATGGATGAACCTCAAAAACACCATGTTAAGTGAAAGAAGCCAGTCACAAAAGGCCACATATTGTATGATTCCACTGACATGAAATGTGGAGAACAGGCAAATCCACAGAAACAAAAGCAGATGAATGGTTGCTGGGGGCTGGGGGAGCGAAGAATGGGGAGTGATGGCTAATGGGTATGAAACTTCTTTTTGGGGTGATGGATATGTTCTAAAATTGATTGTGGTGATGACTGCACAACATTGTGAATCTACTGAAAACCTCGGAATTCTACTTGTTAAGTGGCTGAATTGCTAGTGTGGGAATTTTGTTTCAATGAAGCTGTTATTCAGAGTCAGGAGTGAGATCTCCATCTTACAAAGAGGGGCCTGGAGGTGGTAGGAGCCTGAGGTCACATGCTAGAGGAAGTTGGGGCTGGAACCAGCCTCAGGCCAAACTCTAAGGGCATGGGCCTCGGACTCTATGCTGGTTCTGTACCCCGTCCCCAAGCTGTGCTCTCTGATGCTGAGCCTTTCCCCATGACAATGGGATGTTGTCTTCCTTCCTGCCTGTCACCTCCAGAAAGCTTTCCTTGACTTTTACCTCCATTCACATCCTTCTACTACTGGCCTATTGGGTGCCAGGCTCTTTTAGGTGCTGGGGTGACAACAGTGAACAAACATCTCAAAGATATCACCAGATTTGCACTCACACCTCACTCGAGAGGCAGATAGTGGGTAGAGGGAGGGGATCAGATGCCAAACTTTGGGAGTCAGGACTCCTTATTCCTGGACATCACTCCATCGTCCCTAGTGCATTTGGTGTCCTGTTGTTGGTAATTTCCTTCGGAATATCCTCAAACAGGTGTGGGGGGACTAAGGAAAGGACATTCGCAGCAAGGGGAACTGCAAGAGCAAAGGCTAGGAGGTAGAAATGACTATGCCTGTGCTGGGTAAAGAGATGGAGGGGCCAGTAGGGTTTAATGCTGGAATTTAGAGCCCTGAGTGGTAGCTGCTGGGACTGTGGGTGGGTGCTGCTAGACCAGAAGAAGAACTTCTTGTGACCCTGCGTGTGCCAGCATGTACCCCAGACACTGCTGTGCCAACAACCCGCCTGCAGGGCTCCTGGCTGAGTCTTGTCCTGACAAGCAGTTGCAGGCCTGGTGTCTGGGACATGGGCTGGGACCCCGGTCAGTGGTCTTCAATCTATTGGCTCTGCATCCTCCCCTCTGGCTAGGGCTACCTCTGCATGGGAACTCTGGAAATGTCTGTGGGTCATGCAGGCCCCTAACCTCTCGGAGGTGCCTCAGGCTTCTGGGACTTGCCCAGATGCCATTAGGCTCAGGAATGGCTCATTAATGGGAGGAATCCAGGGTATGGGACTCTGGAGAGAGGCTGGTCTCTTTGGGGACCCATGCACACCTGCCAAAACCCATATTGCCAGGAAGGCTGGGGCAGAGGCAGAGAGGGGACAAGTGTCAGAGTCCATCTCTACCCAGGACTGCTGCTCAGTTTCTGAGAGCTCAGCTCTCTTCTCTGCCTTCCTTCTCTGTGTTGTGCTGGAGGTTCAATGAACTTAGGGGTGGGTAAAGCTCCGGCAGAGTGTCCAGCACCCAGCAGGTCCCACAACTGTGTGGCCCCTGAATCTCAGTGCCCCTCACAGGGAGCTCTTAGGCCAGCACCCGGATTCCTTCTATTTTCCCCAGTACAGTTCTCTCGAGTTTTTAACATTTCCAACAGAAGCCAGGTTGGCAACCTCAGAGATGGTCACTGACACCCCAGGGGAACAGCAGGTGGACTAGGCTGTGCAGAGACGGCGACACTGTAGAGGGGTCAGAAGACTGAAGTTTGAATTTCACTGGGCCCTTGGGCAAGATGCCTGTCCTCCCTGTGCCTGCCTCCCCGACTCTAATGGTAATGATACTTATTAGCCCTCTCCAGCCACCAGGGCTGTGATCCTTGTGAATGGCGAGCCGACTGTCAGTGAGCGAGGCGCGACCCATTCCTGTCGCAGACTTCCGAGGGAACCCCTCTGCGCACCAGGGCCCAGGCCCACGCGCCTGCTTATCCCACTAGCTCAGCCGGCACACCAGCCGCGTCTCCCGGGTCCGCGAGGGGCGGGAGCAGCTTTCTAAGAGCGGGTCCTGGGGCCGGCGGCGCAGCCCTGTCACTGCTCTGTGTCCTGACCCGCCGCCACCTCATTCCGGAACGCAGGGGCGAAGACTTGTAGCCGAGGGGACTGGAGTCCAGGGCCTCCCAGAGGGGCGCGTCCAGGTATTCTCCGATGCTCGGAATCGCGCTTCGGCGTCGGTGGGTGCTAGCTTGGCCCAGGAGGGGCAGGGGCACAGGCGGGGCGGGGCTTCTGGTCTGGGCGGGACATCCCGCCCCCGCCCCGGCCCCGCCCCGCGCCCGCTCCTGGGTTGCAGGGCGGCTGGACGCAGAGCAGAAGCCGGGCACCGGTGGGCTGAGCGCGGCGAGGACCGGGATGCGCGCCCTCTTGCAGCCCCCGCTTCCGGGCCGGGGCGCGGTGCGGCCCGATGGCAGGTAGCGACGGCCTGGGCGGCGGGGCCGGGGGTGGCCAGGGCGCGGGGGCAGGGCCGGGGCCCGCGCTGCGGGCTCCTCGTGCGCCTCTGTTGCTCGCGGTGCTAGTGCTGGGCGCCTACTGCCTCTGCGCCCTCCCGGGCCGCTGCCCGCCGGCCGCCCGCGTCCCCGCGCCCGCCCGGGCCGAGCCGCCCGGCGCCGCCCGCAGCCTGGGGGCTCCGGTCCTGCCGGTGGCCAGCGGCTCCGGCCGCCGGCGCTTCCCGCAGGCGCTCATCGTGGGCGTGAAGAAGGGAGGCACGCGCGCCCTGTTGGAGTTCCTGCGCCTGCACCCAGACGTCCGCGCTCTCGGCTCCGAGCCCCACTTCTTCGACAGGTGGTACGAACGCGGCCTCGCCTGGTACCGGTGAGCGCCCTGGGCCCTTTCGCCCCATCCGCTTCCGTGCGCGCCCCGGCGTGTGCCTTTCGGGAAACAACGTGATGCACCTCTGGGGTCTCACCTGGGACGCAGCGGGGAGCGGTCTCGGGCGTCGGAGCTGACACCAGCCTGGGTGGGGGTACGTAGGGCCGAGGCTTGACCCTGAGGAACGTGGTCCTCCTGCAAAGGTTTTACGGAAAGGAGGGGCGGTCACTGGCCGGGGACTCCCAGAAACTTTGAAAACTCCAAGGAAAGCCCTGGTTTGGAGCTACTGAGGGGGTCTCAGCAAGACGGGAGGGGAGGGGTGTGCGCTCCCAGCTGAGAAGTAGTTTCAAGCCGGTGGGGTTTGAGGAGCGTCAGAAATAAGTCTCGATCTGTCACCCTCCCCTGCTGGCCGGTTGCCCTAGCAAGGGGCCTCCAGCATCCTTGCGGTCTCCTAGAAAGTGTCTGTCCCCTAAGACTCCTGATCCTGGGAAGGGGAATCCTCCGTGGTCCTGAGGGTCTGGAGAAAGTCTGGGTTTTAGGGAGGGAGATGCCTAGGTCAGAGCCCAGGGGTGGGAATTGGGGCCACAGCTTCATGTCATGGGGCTCTAAAGCTGCCCTGTCCCCCATCTGGGATAGAGTTGGGGTGTGGTGTGGAATGTGGGGGAGCACCCAGCCCCAGCTGACACAGCCGTTTCTAGGGGCTGGTGGAAGGCCAGCTGCTCCCTGCTGAGGTTGGCACTGACGGCTGAGTGTGAGGCCCTGCCGGCTGCCTCCAGCAGTTGCGCACAAGCCGGCCATGTGCCCTGTCCCTTCCCATGGGTGAAATGAGGACTTACAGATGGAGACTGAGTCACCCCACTCCCTGCTGCTTTGACCTCCTCCCCAAGCTTGGGACCAGCCCCTATGGGGCAGAGAAGACCCTGCCCAAGGTCACCTGGTGAATTAGTGGGGAGTTGGGGTGGGGGTGTGGCAGGACTCAAACTCTTGGCCTCCAGGTGCACCAATTTCTCTGTTCCTAGATTCCTCACCCCTACCTCCATTTGCTGTCTTTGCCATTTGCATTAAAACCATTCATGGGTTTGGAGGAGCCCCAGTGAGAACAGGGGTCCTGGCTCCTGAGCTCTGAACGGTTGCTGCTGTTGGGGGTACCTAAGGGAAGTCAGATGTGATGGAGTGGGGAGATTACCTTTTTGGACCCAACTGGCTGAATCCTGGCATCCTCAGAGCTCAGAGAGACCACTACCCACTCTGACAGTGCCCCTGGCATCCCAAAGCATCCCTAATCCTTCATTGCTGTGGAGAGGAGATGGAGGAGGAGGTGAGGGGGGGAAGGGAGGAGGGAGAGGCCAGGAGAAGAAGCAGGCAGAGGGGTAGAGGACATGCTGTTAGCTGTAGTGCAAATTTCAGAGTCCCCACTGATCCCAAGAGCTTTGACTACAGGAAGCTGGGGAGAGACACTGAGTGGGGCTAATGAGGGGCTGCAGGGGAGGCTGGAACTGGTTTAGCCTTAAAAGTGTTCTCAAAGACCTAGGGATCCTGGGACTCCTTCCAGGCTGCCCTGGACATGTGCTCCAACTCTGAGGGACAGGTCTGGGAGGACAAAGGGCCTGGGAGGCAGCAGACACCAGACCCAGATCCTCAGCTCTGAGGAGGGGTTCTTGGGACACTGGGAGTGCCCAAGATGGGAGTTAGGAGATTTAGGGGCATGTTTAACTTTGGTAGAGAAAAGACTTTCTCCTTCATTTTTAGAGCCACCTCCACTGGGGGGAGAATAGATGTAGAGGATGCAGAGGGTCAGGTCCTGGTGGCCTTGCCCCATTAATCTGGAGATGTCCCTGGGGCTGACTAGCTTCAACCCCTCACTGACTGGTACAGCTTCTGGAGTGTGTGTGACCTGGCGCCCTGAAAAGGATTGTAGACATATGCTGACATGTGCAAATGTGGACACAGTGTGCTCACAGGTGTGCTATACCTCTGGACCTGTCTGTCCTTCAGCTGCTGTGAGTGTGCAATGAGCCTCCAAAAATACCTACCCCTGCCTCAGTTTCCTCAGTTGCAAAGAGAGTCCCAGCCCCTGGGCACAGTCTGGCGGTGTTGTTTGATCTCAGGACCCTGGGCTGAGCCTCCATTGCGTGCCGAGCCCTGTTATGGTTGGGGTGGTGAGTGGAGGAGGAACAGCCAGTCCCCTAGTTGTGTTTCTAGGACACCTGCCCCCACTGGACTATGACTGACCTCACTCCAGGTGCATCCTGGGGCTGACTAAAGTTGATCTTGGCCAAACATTTCCCTCTCTCTGGGACCTCAGCCTATCTCTGACTGTTGAGGACTATGAGTACCCAAGTACCCCCAAACTCAGTATTTGCTCATTTGGTCACTCACTCACTGAGCACTTTCTGTTTAGCAGATGCTGGGACCCCCAGACAGGCACTCCAAGATCTCATCAGGAGGGCTGCCCTGTCTAGGGGGGCAGGTGGGGCTATTCTTTGACCACAGTATTTAGGGGAGATAGTGGAGAAACCTGATTGGTTCCTGGGGCTAACACAGGGAGTGAGGGTCTGAGGGTGTGGGGAGAGGGACCCAGGCTTCTGTGGGGCTTTCCTCCTTGTGTTACCCCAGGGAGAGGCTTCTGTGACTGGGGACCATCACCCCACCCCCAGCACCCTATGGTTCCACACAGGAACCCTAACTGGTTTCTGCTGGAGCCCGGGCCCCGCTGGATGGGGCCCAGACGAGTATGGGACTCGAAGGGAATGAGAGGAAGGCGAATGAGACAGGAAGGAGGGGTGGAACGCGACGGAGGAGGGAGAGTAGCCAGGGGGCTGGATGGAAGCCGCAGGGAAATGCAGACCAGATGAGCAGGGTGGGAGTGTCTGTGGAACAACTTGTCAGATGTTTGCCGGGTGGAGGTCAGCGTCCTATGCCTCTCATCCCTCCCCCAGTCTCTCCCAACCCCCCCAAGCCCCCATACCCGCTCCCCTCTGTGCCTCAGCCAAGACAGCGTCTGAGGGCGGGGGAGGATAAGTAATTGATCCCAAAGATCTCAGATCTCAAAGCTGGTTGGTTGCAAGAGTGGGCCTGGAAAGTCAGCGTCCCCTTCCCCTTCCCAGCCCCCCACCACGGCAGGGGGTCCCGAAGGCACTTCCCACCTCTGCTCCTCTGACTTCCCTGGCGCCTTTCCTAGCCGGCCCCTGGCCCCTCTCCTTAGGCAGGGGTGTTGGGTGGGGGTTGGGGGGATGTTCGGAACCCAAAGTGCCCCATCTGGGAGAGGAAAGACAGTGGGTTCCAGGGGTCACTCTATGCCTGGGGAAAGAAAGGGATGGGAAGGGGGTGTCAAAGATGGGAGGGGGAAGGGAAGGTTCAGGAGTAATCAGGGCTGGTTGCTTTCTTAAGGAAGGTGTGAAGGGCCGGACAGTGACTTCCGATCCACCTCGCAGTCTGTCTGTCCCAGCACAGGCTACTTTTTGTGGGTCTCAGCAGTGTGGTTCAGTCGGGGAGACTCCCCTTCTTCTGACTCCATCCTGTGGAAAGGAAGGGTCCCCTGAGCTGGCCACCCCAGGCTGCAGCCCTGGCTTGAGCCCTTGCCGTCGCCACCCTCACCCTACCCCTAGTCTCACTGAGCTTATCCTAGGAGGGCTGGGTGCTGCCTGGATTCCCAGGGCACGAAGTAGGGTGTGGGTACAGGGGCTCGGAGCAGAAGCCAAGCTGACGCCCCGCCTTCTCGGGGCTGTAGCCCAGGGTGGGAGGGCTACGGGTCCCTCTCTTAATGTGCCAGCCTATCCAATGGGGCCGTGAGTAGAGTGGAGGCAGGTTTCAGCTTGCTCTGTCACCATAATGGGGAAACAGGATTGTCTCCTGTGACTTCTGTAGACCAGCTCTGCCCAGGGCCTTGTTTTGAGGAAGTGGGGAAGCTTCCAGAGTTAGAGGACCATGTATTTCACCCATCTCCTCTGAGCCCATGGGGTAGTATCAGAGGAGCCATTGGGACACCAGGGACTCACACTCCCAGCATCCTCCAAGCCAAGCACCTGTGTGTTCACTAGGCTTCACTTTCATTGTGGAGGCTGAGCAGGAAGAGGAGACTGGGCCTTCCTGCCCAGGGGCTTGAGTCTGGGGATCCCTTAGGCTATATGAAACCTGAACTTTTGCCCTGTGTATCACCCTCCTGACAGGGGTTAGACCCAGTGGGGGTGAGGGCAGTACCCTCAGAGGACTGGAGGCGGGGCAGAGCCTCAGGCAGAGACTCCCCCTTCAGAGGTCCCAGAGCCTCTGCCTCCATTGACCTAGTTCCCAGCCCTCACTTGTATCTGTTTGTTCAGCTGGCCCTGTTGTGCCCCGCCCAGCCTCACCCTGCGCTACCTGCCTGGCCCGATGAGACTTGGTCTTGTGATACTGCTCAGGGTACCTGGCCTGTTCCATTCGGGTGCTCAGGAGGGGCTTCCCCAAGTTTGGGGCAGTCGGGGGCTGTCATCAGCTGACTCTCCCAGAACCTTGCATTGGGGTTAGTGCCCCCCTCTCCTAGTCAGAATGAGAGGAATCATCAGAAATGCAGTCACAGCCTTGCATCCTGGGATCTGGGCCAATCTGGGAGGCCCTGGCTGCTAGAGTCTCGGGATGGATCCTCAGGCCACCTCACTGTTCTTCAGTGTGCTGTGCTGTGCTGGAGGCTTTCAGCATTTGGAGTAAGAGGAAGGGCAGCTGCCCTTTGTCGGTACACTTATCAATAATTAATGGCCTGATTCAGGGGACACCATCAGCTAGTTAATGAAAGTATGACCTGGGTTAATTACAGTGTAGGGCCTTCTGGGTGGGGAGGGTGGGCAGAGCTCTGTGCATGGCAAGTCCACACCACTGGCCTCTCGGGTGCTTGGTCTGGGGCGAGAGGCCCAGCAGTGTCAGGTTTGGGGCGCAGTCTAGCTAGGGTGGGCAGCCTGGCAGGGTGGGCCTCCACTGCTGGTCTTTGCTGGGGCTGGGTGCTCTCACAGCCCACATCCCAGGCTGCCTACCTGAGCACTTTAGGATGAGTGGGTATTCGGAGGGGGCACTCACCTACCTTGGAGCTTTGGGGCTTCCTTGGGGGAAGGGGAGGTAAGTCTCAGGTCCCTGGGACTGGTCTATAATTGGAAGACTTGAGGGGAACCAGCACCTACTCACATCCACCTCTCCTCCCACATGTTCTGCAGGAGCCTGATGCCACCCACTTTGGATGGACAGATCACCATGGAGAAGACTCCCAGCTACTTTGTGACTCGTGAGGCCCCTCGCCGCATCCATGGCATGTCCCCGGACACGAAGCTGATCGTGGTGGTGCGGAACCCCGTGACTCGGGCCATCTCTGACTATGCCCAGACGCTCTCCAAGACTCCAGGCCTACCCAGCTTCCGTGTCCTGGCCTTCCGCCATGGCCTGGGCCCAGTGGACACAGCCTGGAGTGCCGTACGCATCGGCCTCTATGCCCAGCACCTGGACAATTGGCTGCGCTACTTTCCCCTGTCCCACTTCCTGTTTGTCAGTGGTGAGCGCCTGGTCAGTGACCCAGCTGGAGAAGTTGGCCGTGTGCAGGACTTTCTGGGCCTCAAACGGGTTGTCACAGATAAGCACTTCTACTTCAATGCCACCAAGGGCTTCCCCTGCCTCAAGAAGGCCCAGGGGAGCAGCCACCCCCGCTGCTTGGGCAAGTCCAAGGGTCGGCCCCATCCCCGAGTGCCCGAGGCCGTGGTCCAGCGCCTGCGGGACTTCTACAGGCCCTTCAACCACAAGTTCTACCAGATGACTGGCCAGGACTTCGGCTGGGACTGAGGACAGCCAGCCCATGCCCTGCATGGGGACACTCAGTAACTTTAATTTATGTGTGTCACCTGTCCAGAGCAGACTGTGTGCACATTCTGAGTAGAGAGAACTATTTAAGAAATAAAGTTTGGCTCTGTGTTCTTTCACATGACCTTGAATTTGGAGGGTGGGGGCTGGAGGTACCACTATCCAGGGAAGTGATAATCATATTAGTTAACTCTACTGGGCACTGTTGAAATTCCAGGAGTGGTCCAGACTTGATCCTTATACACCCCTTGAGGTGTGCAGTGAGATTGGCCACATGTCACAAATGAACAAGAGAGGGTCAGAGAGTTTTAGGACCTGATCAGGGACACACAGCAGAGCCCTCGTGACTTTGGAGGCTGTCTTAGGGCTCTCTTCCCATCCTCGAGACACCAAGCTGAGTTGTCCCATGTTCTGGATGTGGAAACAGGCCCCAGGTTGCCTATCTGACAGGATTAAAGTTGGGTCTGTCCAAACTCTTTGGGCTGTACCCATGACCTCTGCTAATTTGACATCCTAGTGGTCAGTAGATGCTCCCTCCTGGAAGCCTGGTGGAATTGCTAGGCAGCAAGTGTGAGGTGACTCCTGTGTGCAGGAGATGGTGTTTCTAGCAGCTTCCTAGTGACTCCCCACACAGCCCTGCACTGCTTACCATAGGCTGTGCCTACGGCAATGCCCACACTGTCCACCCCACCCACCAGACCCCACTTATATGCTACAGGGCAGCCAACACTCTCAGGCCCAAGGTGCCCCAGTTCTACTGTGTTTACCCAGCTTGGGGGAGGGGTGGATGGGCAGGAATGAAGGCCCTCTGCAGCCCAGCTGCCTGCCAGCTCCAAACCTAGTCAGGCCAGACTGAGGCAGGCTGGGGTGCCTTGTCTGCCCCTCGTCCCCTGGGAATGCGAGGCTCCTCAGTAATGACTGTACTTGCTCTTAGCTGCCGGTGCATACCAGTTGCTCTGATAATGACCTCTAGGGCCCCTTAGGCCCAGGCCTGGCATGCCCTTGCTGCCCTGGTCGCTCATAGGACCTGGTGGTGGCCTCTGCACCCCAGGTCTGGGGTCCATAATCAAATCCTTGGCCCTGATGTGGCCTTTTCACTCCTGGGCCACTTGGAGCCACTCCCTGTCCTGGGCCCCAGGGTCAGTCACCACCCTCCTCTGACTGAGCTGGTGGCCCCACCAGTCCCCGTTGCCACTATCTTTGTCACATGACCCACTGGTGGTATGGACATGGGGTCAGCTGATGGTGTATAAGAAGAGGCTCAGCAGGAGGTGGGGAGGGAGATGTGGGTGTCTGTCTCCAACAGTCAGGACAGCGGCCCTTTTCCCTTCTGGTTCTGGGCCCAGAGGACACTCCCGTCTAGAGCTGCCCTGACAGGGAGCCAGCACTGTCTCCAGGCCCACATCCAGGGCAGGCCAGGAGCAGGTCTGGGGGCTGTTCCTGAGCCATCTTCATGAAACTATGGTGGTAGATGTGAGCAGATGTGGGTGAGACATACCCATAGCCTCCTCCCCAAGTGGGAGCTCTGCTATGGATGGAGGGGAGGGCTGCTCCAATATACAATAATGATGGTGAAGAAGGAGTGCTCTTGGTTTTGGAATCCCTGCTGGGTGGCAAGCACTGGGCCTGGCAGCTCTGCCCCCATTCCCTGTGCAGGGGCCCCACCTGGGGATAGCATGCTGTCCTCGGTGGCAAGGGTAGGAGGGAAAGCAGGACAGCTCCTGCCTCCTGGCCTGTTCCCAGCCTGATCCATGCATGTTTCTTCTTCTGGACACACCCTTGACCAAACTTCTGCCGTCTCATGCCTGATGGCCTCAGGTGCCTCTCATTGTTGCCCTGACACCTTTTTCATTCTCCTGCAATGTGCAGTCCATGTGCATGGCAGCCAGAGGGGTGTCTTCAGAGCAAACCAGATCCCATTATTTTGAAACACTCCAAGCTTCTCCCCCACCCCCATTGCTTCTACAATGAAGACCAGATGCCTGATTGCAGCCTTTAAGCACTCTGAGGTATGCCCCCCACCCCAGGCCTGTGTGCTTCTCTCATCCCTGAGCTTCTGGCCCTGTCAGCTCCTCCTATCTGCTGTGATCTTTCTGACCTCATAGCCTTTGCGCATGCTGTTCTCTCTGCCTGGAATGCCTTTCCCCACAGAAGATGCACACTGAGATGGAGGCAGCCTTAAAACAGGGCTCATTTCCTGCCTACGCGTAGAGACCCTTTCCCAAGACTGCCGATGTGACCTACTTTTCCCTTCCTGAATCTTCCTGGGTGCAGAGCTGTGGGGGCCACTAATTGGTCCGTCTCTGGGCCCGGACCCAACTCAGAAGGCAGACGTTGGAAGCTGCGAGGAGAAAGGGTGAACTGGTTTATTCTACTCACTCCCTCTCCCAGTGGAAACTGGGCCTAACCGCCACCCCCAATGCCAGGTGCCCAACTGGGCCTCAGAACACATTGAAGGCAGATGTGGTGGGTCCTCCCAGCTGTGTGTGGGGGTGGGGCTCCGTGGGAGAGTAGTCGGTCTTTAATTAAAGTCCCTAAATTGCTTCCCCAGCTGCTCAGTGGGTTTTCCATGTTGGAATGTTCCAGAAGGGGTGAGAAGTGCTGATTCAATTACTCTCTTCCTGTTCCAGGGGAGAAGGGGCCAGACTGGGATGGGGTGGGTTGGGGGTGGGGGTCCTCATAGCTGTGGGAGTTTGGGCAGGGGCTTGGAGAAGACTGGGAGGTGGCTGTCTCCACCTTGGGGGTCCTTACCTGGGCCCAGACCTTCTGGCCATGCTTAGTTAGTATGGGATAGGGTCTGTGGGGCCCTTCCTCCCTGCCCTCTGGGATGGGCAGGTGCATCTATCTGGGTGAGCACAGTGTTTTCTACTGTGGGATGTGTACTCTGCAGGCCTGGACTTGTGGCCTGATTAACAAGCTGGGAGACATCAGGACCTGGATCCGCCCTCCCCAATATATACAAGGGCTGTCCAGAAAGTACCCAACCACGTACTGTGAAAAATAGAGGCATTGATGGCTGGAGTTTTCCCAGACAGCCCTCATACTTTCCTAGCATGAATCTTCATTCTGGATGAGGAGAGGAGACCCAGAAAGTGCCATCAGCTTATCCATCCTCCTCTTTATCATCGTGTGTATATTGCTTCCCATTATCTTCCAACGTGACGCCTCTGCCCAGGGCTAGGCCATCCTCTCCATGATTCCATGTGGGACCTGTCCTCCCAGCCAGATCCAGAGGCCCTTCCAAGTGTTAGATGGCCCTGTTCCAGGAGGAGGCCAGGCAACAGGTAAGAGGAGCTTGAGTGACACATGGAGGGAGCGACAGCTTTCAAATGAACTGAAAACTCAGCAGTCTAGGCATGGGTCAGAGAGAAGGTTCTGGGAGATCTTTATTAGGGAGATTCATGAAGGGATACAGGGACCACAGATACAACAGGACGAGGTTATAGGGAGGGATGTTTCAGGGGTAACAGTGAGGGGGTGAAGGGAAACTTTACAAGGAGTCAGCTCCCTCGCTGAGAGTTGCGCTGTTCCCAGCCCAAGGTGACACCTGAGCTTGGTCCTTCTGCTCCTTTCAGGGATAGGCAGCATCTTGCCCAGCCTCAGTTTCCTCCCACACCTGTGCGCCTCAGTCCTCAGCTGCAGATTCACATGGAAGGCGGATGTGGCGGGCTCATTCGAGTGGCTCTGAGATCTCGCAGATCTCTGGGCTCATTGTACGCATGGCTGAGTTCTACAGGACTCAGATTCCGGCCACCTTGGTCTCCTGGCTTCTCTGACTTGTCATCATGGGAGTCAGCCTCATTTCCCCTGTCTGCACCTAGAAGCCATCCCTGGAGAGCAAGCCAGGGTGATTATCCGAATCTCCTTGTTTCCTGCCTTTCAGTGACACTGTCCTGTGCAGCCTGCTGTCCAGTGTCTGAACACCACAGTTCTGTAGGTTTCGTCTCACTTTTCACTTGTTGCAGGCAAATGGGTAAATCCAATCGCTGTTTACTCTATCTTGGCCTGACGTAGAGCCTTTTACATCAGAGAGAAAGAAATGACTATATTGTCTTAAAAAGAATAGAACGGGCATGCTTCCCTGCTGGCTGTTAGCAGGGAATGAGCCATGTCCCTGTGGAGGATCCCTCAGGATGGCAGGCCTGGGTCCTTAAGGATTTCCTCAGGCATGGCTGACTGCTCGACACAAGCTGGGGCTGGCTGGAGGGGGACACACATCAGACCACCCAGTTGTCATGTACCCATCCTTCCTGTCTTCTGTCCCAATCCCAACTTGCAGGGAGGGTCTCAGGGAAGAGGTGGCCCACTCAGGTCACACAGCCCCAATGGGGAGAGGGAGAAAGGGAACTTTGGCTCCTTGGGCTTGAACCCGGGCAAAGTATCATGGACATGCCAGAGTCTACACATAGGCCCAGAATCCTGGGTGATCAGCTCTCTGCTGGGGAATTCAGGTCAGGGGACTGGCATAAGCTGTCCCAGTGTCACAGGAGGGGGATCGAAACACTTCACACCAAGTTATTCAATCACACTGAGCTGTGCATGGACCTCAACAGGCTCTGTGGGCTCGGCTGCTGCCGAAGGCCTCGTGGAACTGGTCCACCTGGAGGAGAGTGGTTCTGAGCAAGATGCACCAAAAGAGCTGGCTATGAGGTTGGCAGGGAGGGGAAACTGAGCTTTCCAGGTGCTGGGAAGAGGGGCTTGGGGCTTCTCAAGCAAAAGGCAGGAATATGGGGGCTTGTGCTGGGTGGCAGAAGTGGCCCCTGCCAACCACTAGCCCAGCACGCTGGAGGGGGAAGCACCAGTGTCAGTGAGGAGGCAGAAAGGAAGAGTGAGGGACGCTGAGGCCAGAACCTTCCTCGGAATTTCGGAGGGCAAGGCGGGCCAGGGAGCCTAGACCATTTAGGATCGGCTGGTTTCAATTATTCCAGTGACCTTGAGGCACAGGACTTGCCTCTAGTTGTTGCATACCTGGCCCTGGTGATTTACGGAAGGGCAACATTGGAGTAGCATGTGAGGATTAGGTGAAGGAGGTGGTTTGGAGGAGAGCTCTGGAAGATGTAAAGACCTGTGGTTGGTAGTTTGGCCCTGGGATTGAGGGATGCCAAGTAGATAAATACAGAATCTAACGAAACAGAGTTAGAACACCAGCCGCCGGTCCTTTCGTGGCAGGGGCTCTTCCCTTTGGAGCCCTGGTCTTTCGTCAAGCTGTGGACCACAACCCCCACCCTGGGGACTTATCTCAGACATGAACTGTGTTCTGGGACATTCTGGGTCCCAGGCTGCTGGGGCCCTGGGCTGGGCATGTGTCCATGACACAGGGCCTACTGGCCATGTGCAGCAGCTCCTCCATGGCCCATGGGCTTGGGGAGATTAGCTGGCAAGGGCTTACCCTGTCCCACCCACCCCACCCTGCACCCCTTTGGAGTCTCTTTTGCCTGCTTCTGGCACAGGAGTGGTAAATCCATGGGTCTGTGGGACAAGCTGTGGGCACAGTCTGCGCTAGGCTAGCTGGCCTGGGAAGAAGAGATTTGCTTAAAACCCCAAGTGGGGTATAGGGAGGCCCATTTGGAAGCTGGCCAGTCTGATAGGGTCCAGAAACAGGGCCCACCCTCTGGACAAGGCTTCCAGGGCTTTATCTCCAGACAGGCTCCTGGCAGAGCCTGGCCAGGAACACTCTGAAGGCCTGATTGACTGGAGACTCTATCTATGGTGGCCAACAGGGTGACCCAACAGACAGCAGGCCATCGAAGCCAAGGAGACTCCCCAGGGGAGCATGCACTGCGGGTTTGGGCGACATCCCTACCCCTAAGCCCTGCTGCCCTGGAACGGTTAGCCCAACCTTTCAGAAATGGTGAGACTCCTCCAATGTGATCCTTAGTATGGGCACTGCCCAGGCTGCAGGGACATCAGACAAGATACTAGGGACCCTTTTGCCTGAGGCCAAGGAATTCCTTTCATATTGCTTAATGTGAGCCACATTGCGTGTGCTTTTGCCTGGAAGAGCCGTATGAAAAGTTAGTCAACCAAGACAGTGAATGCAAAGCTGGTGCCAGGAGGCTTTCGTAAACGAGGATTCTGATTTAGGGGAAAACGAGATTGGCATTGGGCAGTAGAGAACAATCGGAGATCTTGTTCTCCCTGTCTCTCTGATCCCAGGCCTCCCTGACAGCCTCGAGTGCTGGGGGAAGAGCTGGCTCGGTCTGACAGCCGCCCGCGGGTCCCACCCTATCATCCCAGCCTCTTGCACCAGCAGGGAAAGCCTGTCTCCTACACAAGAGGATGGAAGATCTAGGGGCTGTATGGTGGGGGAACTCTTTTGCTAAGCATGCCAATTTTTTTTTTTTTTTTTTGAGAAGCATCCAGAAACTGTCTGACCTTTGGTCTCACTGTCTGGACTCTGTTGGGGAGTGGGGGGAGCCCTCTCATGTAGGGGGTACTTCTATTGCTGGCTGGTCCTGTCAGGGTGCAGAGTGGGGAGATGCACATAGGCTAGCAAGAACATTGCTGGGGACACAGGATCTCAGGCAAGGCCCAGAAGAACAGGAAGAAACGAACCCATGATTCTTTTGTCCCTAGGAGGTTCACCACTTTATCAGAAAGAGCCCAGAAGTCCAGGGAGTTAGAAGGAATGGCAAAGCAACAGGGGGTCTAGAAGGCAGAGACAGAAGAAGTCAAAGACTCCCCTTGTTGACCTGGAAGAAAGCCACCAGTGTGCTGTGATCGGCCTGTGGGGGCCCCATGAGAAGGAACCAGAGACTGCCTCTGAGAGCTGAGAGAGTCTTCACCAACAGCCAGCCAGGAAATGGGGACCTCGGTCTCACAAATGCAAGGAAGTGAATTCTGCCAACAATCATGTGAGCTCGGGAGGGGTCTCTGGACCTCAGATGGTGTGAGATCCTGAGCTAAGCTGTGCCCAACCCCTGACTCACAGAAACTGTGAGGAAATAAATGTGTGCTGCTTTAAGCTGCTAAATTGGTGGTCTTTGGTTATACAGCATAGACAACTAATACAACAGGGTAGGCCAGCCAGGAAGAATGTTCTGGAAATGAGGGCTGAGACGAGGTTCATGCCACTCTCACTTTCTGGACAGTGAGGTTTGGAGAAGACTCCAGAAGCTATGAGATGGTGATTTGGTTTAAGACAGTGGTTTCCACCCATGGGCCCATGTGGGTGGGCAGCTTTCCCAGGTCACCTACCCTACCACTCCTCCCCAGAAGTACTGGGAAGGCTGGCGCCACTCTGGGTGAGACCCCGTGGGTGCAGTCTGGTTTTTATTAAGTATCATAAGCTCAGAATTAATTCCTGTCAGAAACAAATGTCTAGTCCCGTTCCCTTGTAAATACAAGTGCCTTAAGACAGCTTCTCGGGCCACGGCGAGATGTGCGTGGTCCTTCAGAAGCCCCCTGTCGACACGGCAGAGCCTCTGGTCTGCAGGACATGGTGGGGAAGGGGAGGAATGCCCTGATGTCCGTGCCCTTGGCTCCTTCCTGTGGCGATGTCAAGTCAGAGCTGGCAGACCGTGGTGGGAACAGTCTGTGTCCTCATCCGGGCAGCAGTTAGGAGGGGTTGTGTAAGGGACATGCTGTGCCAGAAACTTTTCTGGGGACTTTTCTAGTCCCGTGACACTTAATGTGATTCAGGCAGAATCACTCCTCAGGGCCTGCGGTCCTCCCCTCATAGTCCTGTCTGTGAGCAGAGCTGGAAACTGAGGCTGGAACTCAGACCGTCTACAGGAGGTTCCTGCCCAAGCAGACAGGAAGTGAGGCCATGGCAACCTACCTCCAGAAAGGGTTGATTCGTGTCCCCCCCAAATTCTCGTCTACTCAGAAGCTGTGGCTGTGATCTTGTTTGGAAATAAGGTCTTTGTAGATGCGATTAGGTAGTTAAGGGTTTTGAGATCAGAGCATCCTGGATCAGGGTGGGTCCCAAATCTGATAACCGGTGTCCTTCGAAGGGGCAAGGACACAGAAACACAGAGAAGGGGCCATGTAACAACAGAGGCTAAGAAATCCCAAGGATGGAAGAGGCGGGAAGAAGCACTGCAGGTTCCAGATTGAGCCCAGCCTGCGACACCTTGACTTCACATTTCTGGCCTCCAGAACTGTGAGAGAATAATTTTTTAAAGCCACTTAGTTTGTGGTCCTTTTTTTATAGCAGCCCAGGAAACTAAGAGAGGGTTGGAGGAAAAGAATCGGTGCTTGCCCTCCCCTGTGTGGATCCTGGAAGACGGTTGGCACTAGGTGGAGCTGCCTGTGTGCTGGGGGGACATGGCAGGGCCTCAATATCTGCAGGTGTCCTGAATGTGGGACAGAGCCACGGGGTTCAGTCTAAGGGCCACAGACACCTGAAGCAGCTCGTCAGGGTTGCAAGGCATCTTGTGTTCATTTTCTGTTGCTGTCTTAACAAATCACCACAAACTTAAGCATCTTAGAGCAACACAAATGTGTTATCTTACAGTTCTGGAGGCCAGAAGTCCAGCATGGTCTCGCCAGGCTAAAATTAGGGTGCTGGCAGAGCAGTGTTCCTTCTGGAGGACCCAGGGAAGAATCTGTCTGCTGCTCAGACTGTTGGCAGTTTTTCATGGTTGTAGGACTGAGGTTCCCATTTCCCTGCTGGCTGTCAGCTGAGGGCCTTGCCCAGCTGCCCTCCTCCCTCAGCTCCTGGCCCCTGCCTCCATCTTCAACACCAGAAACAGGGGTAGAGTCCTTCTCATGCTTCCAATCTCTCTGACCTTTCTTGTCACATCTGTTTCTGACTGAAGCTGAGAAAAGTTCTCCACTTATAAGGATTTTAGTGATGACATTGGGCCCATCCAGATAACCCTGGATAATCTCCCATCTCAAGATCCTTAATTAACCCCATCCGCAGAGCCTCTTTCACCATATAAGACACATAGTTATAGGCTCTGGGGATCAGACTGTGGACACCTTGGGTGACCATCATTCTGATGATCACAGATCCCAAAACAATGACCCAGGATGTGCCTTGACTTGAGGTTACCAAGGCATGAGATGAGCAGTCTCAAGCTAGTATCTGAGGGGATCAGTAACCACCTTTGGCTGCTGTCAGGCAGTGTCCCAGCTTCTCCAAGCCTGGTCACACCACACACACCTGGGATCTCAGGTCCTCTCCAGATGCTGAGATTTGGTTTCTGCCTAACAAGCTGTCAGGTGGTTCTGGTGTTGGGCTGGGAGCTGCTGCTTTGCTCCCTGGTTGACACAGAGAATCTGACTTGGTTGGCTTTTCCCTCAACTCCATGTTAGGCTCTTCATTCCTAGCCCTTCGCAGGCAGCCCCTGAGGTGGGTGTGTCTTGTTTCCAATGGAAGGTGGGGCCTCAAGTGTGGAGCAGAAGTCGCATTCTGTCTCCACAAGGCCTGGGTCCCTGGGCATGGCTCTGTAGATGCTGGCATAGCAGATGCCCAGTAAACCTCCAGATGGCATTTCTGTCCTACAAAGAAGGAAGAAAAGCCTAATGGGCAGGGAGCCCCTGTAGAATAAGACTTCAGGGGGACAGCTGTGGGTGGGTCACATAGTTGCTGTAAGTAATCCTCTCTCTATGGGTTTCCTGGGCAGAGACCCTCAGAGCAGCTCCCCTGGGCTGGACTTTTTCCCAAACTCTGCTGATATGAATGATCCCTTAAGAAATGAAAACTCATATGGAGCTGTTGGGAGCCTGGCTCTCTGTCTTGGTGAAACCAGCTTAGCACTGTCCATACCTTCTCCAAGCTTGCTCTGCTCGCCCTGTCCTCCAGGAAAAGCCTGACTCTAGCTCCCAGGGCTAGACTGGCTTGCCTTCTTCTAGCCTGAAATCAGGGGAGGAAGCTGGCATGGCCTACAATCTGATAACGTCACCATAGTACTGATGATGATGGCATGACTCCTGCTGCTGGTTTACTGGATACTTACTGTGTCCCATCACTCCTGCAGGATACATTGATTGTCTCTGCAGCCTTAATTGACTTCATGAGGTGGGTTAACCATATTCTCATTTTCTTCATCTGTAGGAAACTGAGGCTCTGAGGGGCCAAGCGACTCACTGAAGGTCATGCCACTGAGAAGAGCCCCAGCTAGAACTTCAGTCTAGATCTGCCTGCCCCAGAACTCAAACCCACACACTCCCAGGATGCTGATGGGGTGTGTGGAGTCCAAGGGGTTGCATCAGAATCAGGAAGGCAGAGGGTGAAGACAGGGTTCACAGTGACAAAAGTTTCCAGAAGGAGGTGGGAGCTAGGTTTCTGGGAAGTAAGACAGGGGCAGTGCCTTGTCTTTACGGAGAGCCCTTTGGTGCTGGGGAGGCCAGCTGGTGTGGAGTAGGAGTGGGGGTGGCTCTGGGCACACCTCAATCGGAATTCACCTGTGCCCTCTCCTGCATTAACATCATGGAATGATTTGTATGTCCGTGCCCTGCTGCAGCTACGGAATGCCAGAATATGATGGCTCCAGCACCCCTTCCCCATACCAGAAGAAAAAGAATCAGAGCTCCATCCCAATTCTGAGAGAGAGCAAGAGGGGAAATCTTGTTTCACAAAAAGCAGTAAGTGTCACCAGGGATGAGGTGCAGCCATTTAAAATGCACCCCTGAGCCCTCTGTGTCAACTCCATTTCCTGTCTACGTAGGTCTTATATTTACATTTTGGTTCCATATTGAATTAATTTTTGTATGTGGTGTGAGGTAGGGGGTCCAACTTTATTCTTTTGTATCTGGATATCCAGTTTCCTCAACACCATTTCTTGAAAGGACTATTCTTTTTCCATTAAATCATCTTGGTAATTTTGTCAAAAAATCAATTGACAATGAGTTTATTTTTGGAGTCTCAATTCTATTCCATTGATCTCATATCCTTATGCCAACAGCGCATTGTTTTGATTACTGTAGCTTTGTAGTAAGTTTTAAAATCAGGAAGTGTGACTCCTCCGACTGTTCTTTTTCAAGATTGTTTGGCTACTTTGGATTCATTACAATTCCACATGAATTTTAGGATCAGCTTGTCAGTTTCTTCAAAGAAGCCATTGGGATTTCAAAAGAGATTGCATTGAATCTGCAGATCAATTTGGGGAGCATTGTCATCTTAGTAATATTTACTCTTTCAACCCATGAACATGTAATGTCTTTATATTTATTTAATTTCTTTCAACAATGTTTTGTAGCTTTCAGAGTATTAGTTTTGCACTTCTGCATTAAAATTCTTTTAAGTATTTTTTATGTTATTGCAAATGAAATTGTTTTTTTAATTTTTGGGTTGCTCATTGCAAGTATATTGAAATATAGTAGATTTTTGTCTGTCAATTTCATATTCTTCAACCTTGCTGGATTCATTTATTAATTTTAATAGTTCTTAGTAGACTCCTTAGGATTTTCTATATACAAGATCATGTCATCTACAAATAGAGATATAGTCTTAGTGCTACCTTTCCAATCTGGATACTATTTGTTTCATTTTCTTGCCAGGTAGAAACTCCAGTGCAATGCTGAGTGGACATCTTTGCTTTGTTCCTGATCTTAGAGGGAAAGCATTTAGTGTTTCACCAATAAGTATGATGTCGACTGTGGGTTTTTAATAGATAGATGGTTTCTATTATGTTGAGGAATTTCCCTTCTATTCCTGGTTGTTGAGTGTGATAACCTAAAAATAAAAAGGCCTTTCAAAGTGAGAGGCAAACAAGCATTTATTTGAAACCAATAAGAATAGCTATTTGGGAATCATTAATTCAGGCAAAAGCCCAAATAATGTTCTGATTAAGAGACAAAGGCAGTGAGTATCCATGACAAAGGAAAGGGGAACAATTACATCAATAGAAGGGAGGCATTTCTATAGGTGCAAATGATATAATGACTTTAATTCCTAAATAATGCTTTACAATTTCAGTCCAATAGTCATGGTAACTGCTTTCTTATTTTCTTTACAAAGAGTTTTTTTTTTTTTTGGAAACAAGGTTGCTTAGGCCCAGTCCCAAAGTTATTTTACCCTGTTTTTAACATTCCAAGGTTTGAGGTATAAGATGTGCCAGACAGTTAGTTCCTCTGGCTGGGCAGCTTAAGCTCCATTTAAAATGGCTCTGTTTATACTGTTGTTTACAAGTGTTTTATCAGAAGGATTGTTGGATTTTATCCAGTGCTTTTTCTGTGTCTATTGGGATGATATGTGTTTTTTGGTCATTTATTGTATTGATATGGTTTATTACATTAATTGATTTTTATATGTTAATACAGCCTTGAATTCTTCTTGGGATAAATTTCACTTGGTCACAGTGTATAATTCTTTTTATATATTGCTAAATTCTGTTTGTTAGTAATTTGTTGAGGACTTTCGTTCTATGTTTGTAAACGATACTGGACTGTAGTTTTCTTGTGATATCTTTTGGTTTTCATATCAGGATAATATTGGCCTTATAGAATGAGTTGGGAAGAGCTACAGTTTTTTCTTTTTATTGTTTTATTGGGGTGACATTGGTTAGTAAAAATTACATAGGTTCCAGGTGTACAATTCTACAATATATCATCCATATGTTGTGTTATGTTTTCATTACTCAGAGTCAGTTCTCTTTCCATCACTATACATTTGAGACCCCATCCCTTCTCTCCCACCACCTCTTCTCCCTACCCTCAGGTAACCACTAACCACTAAACTATTGATCGTATCTGTGAGTTTTTGTTTCTTTGTTGCTTTCAGCTTTGTGTTCCATGTATGAGTGAAGTCATATGGTTCTTGGTTTTTTTCTGTCTGGCTTATTTCACTTTGTATGATGGTCTCCAGGTCCATCCATATTGTTATAAATGGCCCTATTTCATCTTTTATTATGGCTGAGTAATATTCCATTGTGCATATGTACCACAGCTTCTTTAGCCAGTCATCTAACAAAGGACACTTTAAAAAGCTACATTGTTTAAAGGAGTACTCAGGGAAGATTTTATCAAGCCAAAACTTGAAAGAATCAAGCCATGTTGGTATCTGGGGAAAGAATATTCTAGGCAAGGAGTATATCGAGTGCAAAGGTCCTAAGGCAGAAGCATGCTGTGGAGATGAGATCATCAAGATGAAAAGGGAAGGGGTTATATGGGGGAGAGGAAGTGTGAAGTCCTTTGTGAGGACTTAGATCCTCACTTCCAGTGAGAAGAGGAGATGCCGCAGGGTTTGGTGCACCTGGTTGCTGTGTGGAGAAGACATCAGAGGTGGCAAGGTTGAAATAGGGAGACCAGGCAGGAGGCTGCTACAATAATCATGATAAGACTGGCAAGGAGGAGGTGGTGCAGTTGGGAAGAAAGTAGCAGAAGGTAGGACATATGAGATTGCATTTTGGGTGTGAAAGAGACATTAGGGAGGGCTCTGTGGTTTAGGCCTCAGCACCTGGAAGGATTGTCGTTGACTGAGCAAGAGAGACTGGAAGGAGCAGATTTGGGGGATAGTTGGGGGAGGTATCAGTTCTATTTTTGATATGTTAAGTTTGAGATCCTGCTTAGACATCCAAGTGGAAGCGTCCAGTGGACTTTAAGCTGGAGATGTTAATTTGGGAGTGCCATTGTGTGAAAGGTAGCTTAAGCTGTCAGACTATTTTCATGAACCCAGGGAGTGATAGAGAAGAGAAGAGGATTGAGCCCTGAGGCCCCCAACCTTTAGAGTTGGGGATAAGAAGGGAGCCAGCCATAGGATAGAAAACAGCAGCTACTGACACAGGACAACTGGGGAGTGTGCTTTGCTGGAATCCAAGCGAAGAAGGTCTTTCAAGGAGTAATCAGTTGTCCTAAGAGTTGTTGATCAAACCAGCAACAGGGTGTCAGTGCAGATTGTTTCAACCTTGGCATTATTGAAATTTGGGGCCAGACATTTCTTCACCGTGGGGGTCCATCCTGTGTATTGTAGGATGCTGTGCAGCATCCTTGGCCTTCACTCACTAGATACCAGTAGCATCCCCAAATTGTGATCATTGAAAATGTCTCCAAACGCTGCAGAGCCTCCCACTAGAGGTGGGGGAGAGGAGCTGAGCATACACTGCATTTGAGAACTCCAGAGTCAGATGGATTTAGAAACATGAAGGCCTGTCTTAGTCACTTCCTATTCACCCCAATGGTGAGGAAGGGAAATCTGTCCTAGGCTTGTGAGGGTGGCAGAACACTGGATAGGAGAGATGTGATCAACAGCAGTTTATTAATCACATACACTCACAGGCCAGGAGGGAGGATACTGTGGGTCATGCAGGGCCACAGAGGGGTTGTACTTGGAAACAGAGTGAACCAGCAGAGGCTGTGGGATGCAGGCTTTGTAGTAACAAGAAGACGAGGTGCTCCCTGATTCCCGCAGGAGGATGTGGTGGGCTTGTTTGAATAATCCATGGGCTGGCAGGGAGCTAAAGCCCATTGCTCAGGGAACAACAGAGCTGTGTACCATTGGATAAGGAAGGCTTATGGGGGCAGGCCTGGTCTCACCGCTGGATTGATGCATAAACATGGGTTGTGGTTGCTTCCCTTCAGATGCCTGGGGTATGGAGCTCAGTGGTACTATATTTTTCTCCTCCCCTGCCTCTGGAATGCTTCAATTGGCTTCCTTTTCTAAATTGTATTCACCTATGCAAATATCTGTGCTTGGCCTAGCCTGCTAGCTGGTCCCTTCTAGCTGCCTGGGGTTGCTGCTGGTGTTGAGCTGCATTTTGGAGGAAAGGATGTATCTCACAGACACTGCTTGTTCAACCCTTTTCCTCTCCTTGGGTACATGCACCATTTATTTTCACCTACACAACATGCACACACAGGTCCTACTTTAAAAGTGATTAAGTACACTGTCACTGCAATCCTGGCAATATCACAACTGGAAGCTACCATTCACATTCGGTCATGAGAAAGCTTACCTTTGCCAGCCAAGAGCTTGTGGATAAATGCTCAGGATGCAGCACCCGCTGATCAGGTAGGAGCGCTGGCTGACCCGTCTGCCCAGCAAATTGGTCACCTGCTGGCTGACCTTATGTTCTCTCTGTGATGATGCTTGCCTATGTCCAAGCTGCAGACCCCAGAAAAATGGCAAAGCACACCCTTCTGGGGGTCCCTAAGTTCCTCTTAGGACTGAAGATGCTTAATCCTTTCTCCTCTGGCAGTTAACATACAAAAATGTGATTAAGTGGAGAGAAAATATTCTATCCACTGGCTGTAGGTCCCAGCGTTGAGAGGAGAGTTCTAGGTTCTGGGGTTTGCCCCTCTCGGTCTGGTCCCAAGCTGCAGGCAACTCATTCACTTGTGCCTTAGATGGATGGGCAGAAAATCAATGGTTTTGCTCTGCTGACAAAAATGCTCCTGACAACTTGAATGCAAGAGACCATTAAAATACCACTGACACAGTTATTTACTATGAAGATGTAGCTATTGATTTAGCAGTTATAAAAATGAAATGCAGGAAGACGAGTGATGGCTGGGGATAGCCTGCTTACTCCAGAGGTGGCCCCCCTGGAGTTGAGGTTTTTCTTTTACATGTGAAAAACATTTTACTATGAAATAATTTTAGACTTACAGAAGAATTGCAGACATAGTTCAGAGTTCCCATGGAATCTCTCACCCAGCTTCCTCGTCCTAATGTCAACATCTTGCATAACCACAGTACAGTGACGAAAACCAAACAAATCCTCATGGCACCATACTGTTAACTAACTACACACTTCGTTTGGAGGTCATCCGTTTTCCCTTTCATGTCCTTTTTCTGTCCTAGGACCCTAGGTTGCATTTAGGTGTGCAGTCTATAAAAGTGTTTCAGACTCTTCTTTTCCTTTATGGCCTTGAGCCTTTTTGTTGTTTATTGAAGAGCAAGTACACTCCAAAGAGGTAGGAGCGGGCTCGGGCAGGAAAATGGCTTAAGAGCCTGTATCTTGAGACTTTTGAAGAACAGTGTTCAAGGGTTTTTGTAGAATGTCCCTCAAAATAGGTTTGTCTGATGCATTCTTATGATTAGATCGAGGTTATAAATTTTGCGGAAGGATCCCACAGAGGTGAGGTGCCCTTCAGTGTCTCAAGTCACAGGTTCATGCTGTCAATATGTCTTATTCCTGGCGATGTTAATCTTCACTGACTTGTTAAGGGGGTGTCTGCCACCTAAAGTCACTATTTTTCCCTTTATAATTAATGAATGTGTCGGAGGAGATACTTTGGAATTATGCACGTATTCTATTTCTCCTTAAACTCTCACCCACTACTTTTAGCATTCATTGGTATACTGAGCATTTGGTTTGAATTCCAAAAGTTCTCTGAGCAGCTTTTTTCCCTGCTGTGCAGAATCAGATTTAAGTGGTCGAGGATCTTCAGGCAAATTCTTTCTAAAGAACATCATGAGTTAGGGGACCCAGGAAAACTGTCACGAATGGGGCCACATGAAGGTGACACGATTATGAATGGTTCCAACAAGCTGCTCTGTCCAGATGCCCTGTGAAAGAAATGACCTGCGGGCTCTGCCCCTGTCTTAGGTTCTGGTCACGAATGTGACTTTAGGATTAGATCAAACTCACATCGCTGCCACTAGTATGTCACTTTTGTCAAGAGGAGGAATGTGTGCAATTAATGAAGGCAGCGGGGCTGGCTGAAAAACCAATTATAACAAACATCCCAGGTATCAATAGCGTGGCACAAACACAGCTTCCCATTGATTGATGCCAATCATCTTTGGCATGTGTGCCCCTCAGGCCCTGTTTTGCACCTGTTTGGAGACCATTGTAAAAATGTCAGTTTCTGGGCTTTTTCGAGCGTGTCCTCACGTGTCTGCGTTTTTATACACCTGGGTTATATATATGGAGAAATGTGAGGGTATTTCTTGCTGCTAACATCTGATTTGTTCTGACTCTTCTCTGTTATGTAATGTAAGGCTTAAAAGAAAAGAGTATAAAAAAATAAAATCCAAAAGGTAGAGCCAAGAGATTAAGCAATGGCATTCAGCAATTGCCTGTGCTCTGTGGGGCTTAGGAGACAGAGCCCATGGGTTTGGAGGCTGGTTTGCACCCACAGAAGAACAGCTTCCCTCAGTCTCAACTGCTGACCACTTGGGCAGGAACAAGTTTCCTGCCTCCCTGGTCAGGTGGCTGAAGGCCTTCAGGCATGGGACCCTCACTCCAGAACTTTCCAAGATGGTCCATTTTGCTGCTGGACAGACTAGCCCAGTTCCTGAAATCTCTCCCTCCCTGCAGCCCGGATCCTGGAGTCCTATAGAACAAGGCACCATGCAGGCACTTGAGGACAGGGATCACGTTTCTGTCTTTCATCCCCAGAGCCCAGCGCCGGGCCTGACCCAGAGTTGGGCTCAGTAAAGCTTCGTGGAGTTTAATCCTGGAAGATGTTCAGGGAGAGCTTTTGGCGGAGAAACGTGTTCAAGCCTCGAAACTGTGCAGATCTCTGAAACCTCCAGAATACTCTCCAACAGCACACCCTATGTGTTTAGCTCCTGGTACTGCCTGTGGGGGTTCACGTCACTTAATTCTAGTCTATGTTGTTAGGTTTGGCCTTGGAAGGAGAGGGATGGTGTACCTACATGGCCTGGGCAGCCCAGTGGCAAGCCCGGGGGATGGAAGTGCAGGCGGCAGCCTGGGCTGATTGTGTGTGCTGTGTCTCCCCGGCAAACTTCAAAGGAGAGCCTAACAGTTATTTTAGGGACGAGAACACTTGCATGTCATTAGAACAAATTGCAAACCCTCTTTGGGGGGGCTTTCAGGTGAGGGACTTGAATGTGTTTTGAATTAGTTGTTATTGCTGGGATGGGGGTGGGGAGCAGCTGTGCCCCTTTCTCCATGGGCTGGCAGAACCCAAGAAAGAGTGAGCTTTGTGACCCATCCAGACCAGTTGAATGAGTGGAGATGGGTGGCCAGGTGGGCTCTAAGGCAGAGTCTATAAACAGTGTTGGAGCCCTGTTTGTCCTGCCCAGAGCCCATCCCAAACTGAGGTGCTGGCTGGAGTTCACGGGCCAAGTTCAGGGTCGTGTGAGTAGGGGTCTGCTTCTGTGGTCACATCACCTTTGGTTGCATCACCTTCTCAGACTCAGACTCTTCCACTTATAAGGGGCTCTGAGATGACATTGGGCCCCCATGGGAACTTCTGGGACTCTAAGAGCAGGACAAAATCCCTGCTCAGACATTTGTCCCAGCACTGGGGTGCAGCTGGTTCTCCTCAGCTGTCACACTGTCGTAAAGTACTTTAATTCCTTGGTGGTTGAGTCCCTGTGTATCTCCAAGGCCTGACTTGCTCACCAGAAGCAATTGAGGCAGGAAAAAAACCTTTCGAGTGGGCTGGCAGATTGCAAGGTCTCTGCCTTTGACAACTTGACATTCTGGAACAGTCAGATGGCACAAGAATGTTGAAATTTGGAGTTGTTGTGTTTTTCTGCAAAGGGGCCTTGCCATACAGTATGATTAACCAGTCCTGGAAGGGCCGTGTGGCTTTTCTCAAATTAATAGGAGATAGGAGAGTCCCTGTTCTATGTATTAATACTTTTTATTCACTGCCCTCTGTCACTTAGGTGCTTATTAAGGGATGGGAATGGATACATTTTGGAAAAGAAAATTCTGAGTTTAGCATAATGATGTGAACATATCTCTGGTTCTCTGTGAGATAAATGAAAATGAGTTAGAGATTGTTCTGGATTTGGGTCTAGTTTTGTAACACTATGTGATACATGGAAAACAAAGCACTTCTCCACAGTTCTTGGTGTTTAGGCAACCCAGGAAAATTCTGGATGGTTCTGTCAGCTGGGAAGTCTCTAGAGCCTCTGTCACCAGGGCTCCCCAACATCTTGGGCTCTCCACAAAGGAAGAGTTCCTGGCAGAAGCGCCCCAACCTCGGAAGCCCTGGACAAATGAATGATGGCAGGAATTTACAAATAGATGCAGATGTGTCTGTCTACTGTGCAGTAATCAGCTGCCAATCACACATAACTAATTTGCATTATTATCAATGTCTACAATTTATAGAATTTTAAAATAGCTCTAAGACAAAGGAAAGTGGAGATAATCCTGAAAGGCTCAGTCAGGACTCCTAGTAACATTTTTTGTGCATTTTGCTACCTCAGTTTTTACCCATAGTTTTCTCCTGCCATTGGGATCCTAATACTCTGAAAGAAAGACTCTTCTTGATCACAAACTAGGCTAATCTCCTTAGATTTGGTGTGGTTATTTGCACAGGCACTGCCAAAGCGTAAATTCACCAGATGGGCCTTCTTGAATTTGCTTGGCTGGAAGTCTCTATAAAGAATCTCAGGTGGAACTTCCAAAACCCTCTGTTTTCCAAGGGGTGGAAACTAACCCCAAGAAACTCTCCCTGCCGGATTTCATCTGTAACACCTATAAACTTGGGTAACTTCCTCTCTTCTCTAGATCCCCCAAAATTCCCAAGATCACCTGGTGCCCATCCATGCCCCTGCAGGCCTGGTACTGGGCCATTCTCCTGAGAGGGATTTGTGGCCATGGATTCCTAAGTAAATCAACTTAACACGACTGGTCCTTGCGGATGCAGTGAACAGCATCTCCAACATGACCTCTAGCACAGCGGTGGATGCACAATCAATGTAGCAATTATATCCTGGCAAAAAATTAGGAAAGATTCTCACCGAACCCATGCAAGTAAGTATTTTGCCATGAAAAGTAAGAGTTTCTGAATTCTGGGGGATCATTGAAAAGTATATATCACTTAACTGTTCAATTTCAGCTTATAAAAGCAGAGTTCTACTAAATTGCTGTGGATTACAGATCACATATGAAGAAAAAGGGCTTCCTTATACATCCAGACAATAGAACATTAGAAATACATCCATATTCCAAACAAATAACTACAATAACATTTCCCTCTAAGTGCTGTTCATACTATGTGATTAATTCTTGTTCTGCTGGACCGAGGGGCTCATGAAGCCTTCTGCTTCTCAACTAGAGAGTTCTGGAAAGCCTGACTCAGACTGTTACCATTATCTGAAAGTTGTTAGAGCCATCTCAGCTCAGAAGGCTGTTCTCAATTTATTCTGTGCCATGACAATAATTTAGAAGAAACTCTACAGTCTTTTCTAGGAGACTGAGGCTTGTTGAAGACCCAAGCTCTGGCCTGTAGCTTATAGTAATGCATCCACGCAAGCATCAGAGTAAAACAAAAACTGTCTGCAGACACCGAGACTTAGTGGCTCTGGTTAATTTATTATTGATAATTTTCAAATCTGAAAGGTCTGATGAGAGTTCATAATAACAATAATGCAATTGCCAAGGAAATCTGGTTGTTCCTAGGGCATGCAAAACAGAGTAATACCCCCCACCCCCCAATTTAGACAAAATGTCTCTAAGGCTAATGATTAAGCCTATTTTCAAAGAAGTCACTGAAAATTAGATCTGATTTACAAAAGTGAATAAACATAATTTTTAGAAAGGAAAAGAAATCTCAAGATAGAATAAAGATATTATCCTGAGACATGTTTTAAACCAATAACATCAAGTAGAGAGATCCAGTAAGTCTGGAGTAGACGTCTATATTCTTACTCAACTTTATGGAAGCTCCAATGTGCATCATCATCCACTGAGAATCTCCAGCCTTGAAGACATACATTTAAATGAAAGATGTTAATTTGAGACCAAGTATACATTGTAAATAGTAACTGAAATTGTGATTGATGACTCAATTCCCTTGTTGACAAGCATAGGCAAAGTATGCTCAGGATGCTGGTATATACAGTCAACATGGCAGAATTATTTCATAAGAGTTTTGATCAGTATTTTTACTGATGTTGGCAACTATTATAGAAAACAAAGGCATTAACAAGGATTCAGGGGAGACTTCCTTACAGCATTCCATTTCTGAAATACTCATATTAATATTAATAACTTTTGCCTCTACAAATAGCCTAGGCAGGTCATGGGTCTCAGGTGATTCAGGAACTCTTCACATGCAGCTCTTGAACTAGCAACACAGGAAACAAACCTAATTTCTAGCACCTATTTTTTTGCTTTTTATTATTATTATTATTATTATTATTATTATTATTATTATTTTCTACATGTTCAGAGAAACTTCTCTAGTAACAAACTATAGAAATGATCCCTGAAAGTATAGTCTTTATTATTGTTTTTAATATAAAAGTTTTTTGTTAGATTTATTGGGGTGACATTGGTTAGCAAGAATTAGATAGGTTCCAGGTGTACAATTCTACAGTGCATCGTCTATTTGTTGCATTATATGTTCACCACCCAGTGTGAGTTCTCTTTCCATCACCATATATTTGGCTCCCCCTCCCTCCTCTCCCACTCCCTCCCCACTTGCCCCTAAATAACCATTAAACTGTGGACTGTGTCCATGACTTCCTTTTTTTGTTTGTTTGATTTTTCTTTGTTGCTTTCATATTATTAATTTTTTACAATTTAAAAAATTTTTCAATTTCATTTGACATACAATATTAGTTTCAGGTGTACAACATAGTGATGAGTCATTTATATAACTTACAGAGTCATCACCTCTATAAATCTGGTGCCCATCTGACACCATATATAGTTACTACGAGTATTACTGATTATATGCCTCATGCAGTACTTTACATCCCTGTGTTTATGAATTTATACTTCTTAATCCCTTCTCCTTTTTCACCCACCCCTCCAACCCGACTCCCATCTGACAATCATCAAAATGTTCTCTGTATCTATTGTCTGCTTCTGTTTTGTTTGTTAATTTTGTTCTTTAGATATCACAAATAAGTAAAATCATATGACATTTGTCTTTCTCTGGCTTACTACACTCAGAATGATACCCTTTAGATCCAATCAGGTTGTTGCAGATGACAAGATTTTATTATTTTTATGGCTGAATAATATTCATATATAGATGTATAACTTCTTTTTTTACATTCAATATTATTTTGTATTAATTTTAGGTGTACAGCATAGTGTTTACACATTCATATAATTTAAGAAGCAATCCCCCTGACCAGTCTAATACCCACCTGGCACTATACATAGTTATTACCATATTATTGACTATATTCCTTATGCTTTACTTTACATCCCCATGACTGTTTTGTAACTACCAGTTTGTACTTCTTAACCCCTTCCCCTTTTTTTCACCCACACTGCCAATGCCCCTCCCATTTGACAACCATCTAAATATTTTCTGAGTTTGTTTCTGTTTTGTTTATTTACTTTGTTCTTTAGATTCCACATGTAAGTGGAATCAAATTGCATCTGTCTTTCTCTGTCTGATACTCCATTAGTACAATACCCTCCATGTCTTTTGATTAGAGCTTTTAATCCATTTAAATTGAAGGTAATTGTCGATAGATCTGTAGCTATTGCCACTTTATTCATAATTTTGTCCCCCCCCCCCCCATTTTAAAGCAGTCCCTCTAACATTCCTTGTAATTCTAGTTTGGTGGTGATGATCACCTTTAGCTGTTTCTTATCTTTATTTGTCCTTTAATTTTTCTGGGTAGAGTAATCTTAGTTGTAGGTCCTTGCTTTTCATCACATTGAATATTTTCTGCCATTCCCTTCCAGCCCGCAAAGTTTCTGTTGAGAAATTAGCTGACAGTCTTATGGGAGCACCCTTAAAAGTTACTAGTTGCTTTTCTCTTGCTGCTTTTAGGATTCTCTTTGCCTTTAACGTTTGCCATTTTAATTATAATGTGTCTTGGTGTGGGCCTATTTGGGTTCATCTTTTTTGGGACTCTTTGTGCTTCCTGGACTTGCATGTCTATTTCCTTAGCCAGGTTAGGGAAGTTTTCAGTCATTATTTCTTCAAACACATTCTCAATTCCTTGCTTTCTCTCTTTTCCTTCTGGTGCTTCTATGATGCAAATATTGTTACACTTGATGTCCCAGAGGCCCCTTAAACTATCCTCATTTTTTTTGGATTCTTTTTTCTTTTTGCTGTTCTGATTGGATGTTTTCTGCTATCATGTCTTCCAAATCACTGATTCAATTCTCTGTTCCATCTAGTCTGCTGGTGATTGCTTCTATTGCATTCTGAATTTCAATAATTGTATTCTTTATTTCTGACTGGTTCATTTTTATGGTTTCTATGTCCTTCTTTATGCTTGCTATCTCTCTGTTGAAGTTTTCATTAAGATCTTTGAGCATCTTTATTACCATTGTTTTGAGCTCTGTATCTGATAGGTTGCTTTCCACCATCTCAGTTAGTTCTTCTGGAGTTTTCTGTTATTATTTTATTGAAATGTATTTCTTTGTTTCCTATTTTGGATGCCTGTCTGTGTTTGTTTCTATGTGTTAGGTAAATCTGTTATATCTTCCTGTATTGCTGGTTAGGTTTATGTAGTAGGTGCCCTCTGGGGCCCTGGTCACTTGCCGCGGGTGCTCCTATAGATTCTGATTTGGTGCCAGTGCTGTGCCTGGAGCTACTCAGCAAAAGTCTCAGAGTACACTGATGCCAGTCGCTACCCACCTGGGGCCTTCGGATTTTGATAGTTTTCCAAGAAAGATTGCATTGTGAGTGGGGTTGGAGAAAGTGCCTCTGGTGTTGGTAGAATTGGGTAGGGTAGAGTCCCAGTGAGTCAGCAAGGTGGAGCGAGCAGAGCTCACTAGACCAACCAGGCTCAGATTTAGCTATGTGGGGGCAGGTGCCCACCAGCTGACTGCTTGGGAGGAGAACCACCCAGGAAAATGGCTACTGTCCTCCAGCCCTTGCCCCAAACCACACACCTCAGTATGCCCCCTGTATGCCTCCAATGCTCCCTGAGTCACCTTTTCTCTGCTGGAGCTCAGGGTGAGTGTACATGAGGGACTGAGTCTGTGCAGGCACTTTAAGAGGATGCCTGGGTTTCCCACAGTTTTCTATACCAACCAGAAGGTCGGAGTTCCTGCTGTTTTTCACCATCAGGTGTTGTGGGGCTCCTCTTCCCAGTGCCAGTGCTCCAGGCCGGGGAGCCTGCTATGGGGCTGGGGGCCCTCACTCCTCTGGGGTGGAGGAACCTCCACAGCTGAGATATCCTTCCTGATTTTCTACTGCTATTATAGGATTGAATCGTTTCGCATCTGTACCCCTCCTACCGGTCTTGACATGACCTCTGTTTTGTATCCTCTATTCAACTAGACTTCAGATGAATTTCCAGGTTGGTTGTTCTATAATTTAGTTGTAATTTTAATGTGTTCGCAGAACAAAGCAGGCCCAGTGTTTACTTACTCTGCCATCTTGGATCCTCCAGGAAAGCACATTCTTTTAAGCACTTATTTTCATCAGGTGAAACAACAAACCTTTGTGACTTTTAAGGGAGCCCACTGGGAAATCATGAAGATGGTTTTAGATGAAAAAGATAACCCTGAGAATTTTATTTATTTATTTTTTCCCTACATTTAGGAGCTAATTTTGGGAAAGCAAAAATTAAAAAATTGTCAGTGAAGATTCAGATACTTGATAAAGATAGGATCAGGAATGGTTATTACCTATTTAATCCTTGGTTAACTATTAATCAAAGTGGAAATAAAATTTTAATAATAAACATAGAGGACAATATGACAATGAAGAATTTTAGCTCTTTTTTAGGTGAAGTATCTTTGGGTTTTATGTAGTTTTAGTTTTAGTTTTCCTTTTAAATAATCAATAAAGTTGACATAGAGCAAGATGTTTATTTTGGCAAGACCCAGAATATCTGCTACCAGGCAAAACTAAAGAATAATCTTTATGTTGTAGGAAGAGGCATCAATCAGTAAACTAGGCAGAAATTCAGCAGGGTCGAGCAAACTTTGTTAAAATTTTATCATGTTCCAAAGCTCCTTTCCAGACCATTATAAATCAAGGCAAATATATTTCACTTTTCAAGTTTTGTCTTTTATTCTGCTCTTTCATATTCTGGGACGAACTGACTTTTATGTTAGGACAACACTTCTCTCTCAGTGGGGTCTCTGCGGTCAAGATGAATTTCATGATAACACTGAGACATTATTTATGTTAACATGCAAAGCATTCATCAATGCTATCTTCAAATGAATCAATGGATATTTTAGGAATGTCATTTGACCCAATCATGTCCTTTCTAGCATTTTTTTTTCTAGTCTAGGGTCTCATATTGCATTTAGTTGTCATGTCTCTTTTATGACTTTAATCTGAAACAGTTTCTCTGCTTTTCTTGTCTTTTATGGCATTGACATTTTCATGGACTACAGCCCCACCCCCATGAAAATAAATAGAATGTTTCTCATTTGGGGGTTTCTGATATTTACTCATGATTAGATTTCTGAGGAATCTACAGTTGGAATTCCACATAAGTGATGTTGTGGCCTTCGTGAGGATCACACGTGTTGGACCACGGGTCCAGCTGTCCCTTGCTGTGAATGTGAGTTTGGATCACTCATGCCAAGATATTGTTTGAGAGAGGAGCTCTGTAGAGTTACTATTTTTCCCTTGCCACCAATAAGCAATCTGTGAGAAAATGCCTTGCAAATATCAAGTTCCACATGAAAATTGCCCCCTAGATTTAACATCCATTAATGTTCTTGCCTTTCTTTACTCTCATGCTCCCCGAGTCACCGTTTCTCTGCTGCAGGAAACCCAGGCATCCTCTTACAGTGCCTGCGCAGACTCAGTCCCTCACGTGCACTCACCCTGGGCTATAGAATGACAGTTTTTCAATTCAGTATCTCTCCACACATAGCAGTTGGCACTTGGCATTCTACTGCAAGCAAGGGCCCTGCTTTCTTCTCCATTTATTTATTTTTGGTGAGGACTCAGGATTTTTAAAAAATAAGTTAATTAATTTTCTTAATTATCTTGGTGCTCAAATTGTCCTAGGTGTGATCAGTGGGAACCCCATCAAGGTGGCTCCTTGGTCCTTGAGACATGCCTCCATCATTTTATTTTGAACATTTCCTGACTTTCTGGTATAATAAGGTATTTCAGGCTCATCTTGGCCTTTTCTGCCCGAGTTCTGGAATCATCCATTTTTCCAAGGAGCTCTAGCTCCTGTTAGTGAGAAATGGTGCTAGAGAACAAGATCTGGGTTCTAGCTATGCTCCTTTTTATGGGAGTATCTTTGTTTTGAGACTCTTCTAGCAGACACAGTCAGAAAATAAATATGTGCATTTGCACACACCAAAATGCACATATCATATCCATGCAGATATACACAAGTTTATGCTTATGTTTATGCACATGCCTGTTTTAGAGATCATGTGTCCTCACAGATGCCTCCACTTCCAAACCATCCCCCAGTCCATACATGTATTGTCCTTCTCCAATACCATAACAACTTTGCTCATTTGCTCAGCCCTTTAATAGATCTAAAGTTGCTTCAGAATTGCTTCACTACAACCAACAAATCTAGTAAAAAGGTCAGGATTTGTTTGCAGTTTCCCTTGTTTTGCTGACCTCCCCTTTCCCACTAACATTGAGAGCATAGAGTGAAATCCTGTATTCCTTCTCCATCTCTTCGGTGGAATAATGATAACCATTTGCCCCTCAGTTGGGTTGGTTTGGTTTAATTTTCTTCATTTCAGGGTTTTTATCTTCCCATTCTTGTTAATTTGCTTTTATTTTTTGAGTATGGGGAACATGCTGCAAAAAATTTGAAACTATACAGTAAGTACACTTGGAGGAGTGTCACCCCTTCCCATATTTTACCGTGTTTCACCTCATTTCTTATAGGTAACCAACTTCATTATTGTCTGGTTTATCTCTTGGTGTTTCTCTTTGTAAAGATAAGCTCTCTTACACACAAACACACACACCACACCTTTTCTTCTCTCCTTTTCCTTTGGCAAATGGTGGCATACCCTATGTGCTTTTTGGTACTTTGCTTTTATCACTTAATCTTATATCTTGGACATGACTTCATATCAGTTCCTTGAGAGCTTCTTTGTTCTTTTTTGCAGCTGTATCCTACTCCATTGTGGAGATAAACCATAGTTAATTCAACTAGTCTCTTAAGATTAGTGAGTAATTGATGACAACTTTGTTTGCCCCTTTTGTGCCTTCTAAAACATTGTGACAAAATACATATAACATAAACCAAAGGTCAAAGTAGTGCCATTCACATGACAAACTCTTTTCCTTGCTGTTGTCAGCCAAAACAACCCCATCTTTTAGCTCTTGACATTCTGGCAAGATGGACATGTAACCTTTTTGCATATAGGTGTGTTATCTTCATGGTGCTCTCCTCTGGGACATAAATGTATAAGAGAAGAAGTATTTTCAGGTGAAATTAACTCCGAATTGTCCTAGGTACCTTTGAGAATTAACATGAATTTCTAGTGTCAAATTTTCTCCAGTACTAAGAAATTTGGTGTCACAACTGCTGGGTCATTTAAAGACTTGGAGGGTGGGACTTCTTAAGTACAAGCAAGAGAATGATTTATTACTCTTTAGGTGATTGGAATAAGAGGTGAATGAAATAGAACATTGAGGAAACATCAACTGTATCGAATTAATATCTGCATACTACCACCATGATATTGTAGCCAGATTTTAAAAACTCTTCAGGCAAGTCGAATTCTGTTCAAGCATGTTTGTTTTGCTAATGATTTCATGCTGATTTTGAAACAGGACTGGCCTATTAAATGACCAATTAATAATATTAAACTTTTATCTGCTGTGGACCCTTCATAGCTGGAGCTTTGCATTTAGATAGCATATTGAGGAGGTAGTCTTGGAAGAGACCAAGACTCCCACCAGCCCCAATGATTGTCCAATCAGCGGAGATCTAAGCAGTCTGGTGTGAGTTCCAGCCCTGGAACTGGGGAGTGAAATGCAGTCATCATGAACTGCCTCCTTCACACTTGATGCTCACCGTGATGGACACTTGCTGTCTTTGATGCCTCTCATCCCTACAGTATCCCATCTCCCCCTGTGGACCTCTCTTACCCCCTGTGGTTTCTGCCGTGGGGTATGTTATGTTATGTCTTGGGTCTGGCCAATGACAGTATTGTCTTTCTTTGGTCATTGTGCTGAGTTCAAGAATAGCAGGAATCCAAGTCTTGAAGACTTGTCTTCAAGGTTCATCCACATTGTATCATGTGTCAAAGCTTTATTCCTTTGAATAATCTTTGGTGTAGCAGACTTTTCCAACAGGTTTAGAGAGCCAATCAGGTGCTATCAGGTGCTATAAATATTGAGCATGACACACACCTATGACCTAGTTCTTTTACTTTTTTTTAGATTCTACATATATAGTATTTGTCTTTCTTTGTCTGATTTATTTCACTTAGCATAATACTGAAGAGCTAGTTCTTAAGATATTAATGCTGGGTCCTACCCATAGAAATTCTGATTTGATTGGTTTGGGGTGTGGCCTGGACATTAGGTGATTTCAGAACTCCCAGGCAATTCTAATTGCAGCCAAGGTAGAGAATTGCTGCTCTGGGGCCTGTTTTTCAAAGTTGGCTCCTCAGAGTCCTAGGAGGGCAGGGAGCAGTCAGGCAGGGAAGGCTTCCTGGAGGAGGAGTGAGGAAGAGACATCAAGCATTCCTAGCAGAGAGGAGGACTTAAGGGGAACAAAGAACAAGAAGTAGCATGGAGGGCAGGAAAGAATAAGCTCATGTTCCTAGATGTCACAGTTAGGATCTTTAGGGTACAAAGAGAGAGATAATGTAGTCCAAATGGGTTAATGTTCTAAGGAAGTTTACTGGTGTCATCATTGGCCTCACCTGGGAGCTGGTTAGAAATGCAAGACCTCAGCCGCACTGGAGGCCCTGAATCAGAAACTTCATGTTAACGAGACCCCTGGGTGATTTACCTGCACATTAAAGTTTGAGAAACATGACTTTAGAAGATGATAAAACTGGAATTTAACAGAACAGAATATTCTAGCTAATCAAAAGTTTTTCTACAAGCTGGCACAATTGGGTTTGCAGATCTTGTCTCCCTGATTTTCAAATCTTTGCATACAAGTCTCAAGAATGTTACTTTATTGGCTCTAAGTGAGGAGCATGCACATGACACATCATTACAAGTGGACCTATGGGGTCCAAGGGACCAGGGTGACATCCTGGATTTCTCAGCTTCATCCCCCAATAAGATCATGTCTTACTCATCTTTGTATCTCAGCGTAATGTGTTGCAGGAGTGTTTAAGTGCTAGGGTAATCAATTAAAAAGAAAAACAATTCTTAATTGATCATTCAGAATTGTTTATTAATATTTCCATTTCCGTCTCTCATATTGGCCTCTGTGCTCATTTTCTGCAAGGTAGGTGTGATGAACTGTCTATTCAGGTATGGTAAAGGTACAGCCAATTCTTAGTACTCTCAGTAGTTCTGTTCTATAAAATTATTTGAACACTGAATTAACGAACACTGAACTATCACTCCTGGGGAAATATAGGGGTAGGTTCCTGCCAGCCTCTTGTTACAACATTTTGTCAACTGTACGTGGTTTTATGAGCACTTCTGTTTAAAGACACTTTATTTAATATACAGTAGAATCTTTATTACCTGAAACTCAAGCAACCAGCACTCTCAAGCAACTGGCAAAAAAATAGAAGGAATAATACTTTAAATAAAAATTATTTATAGTTATATGTTATTTGTATTTATATTATTATTTATATGTAGTGGAAATGTATTGTAAGTTTAAACTTGGTACACTGCACACCGCACAGTGCCATGAGTAAGCCCAGTTAATAGTGCAGCTGCCAGTAGCAGAGTTTATGATGAAATTTGTGAGTTAGTTGATTCTGCTAACGAAAAAATGAATTTGTCTCGGGATGAACATAATGACTGGCTCACTGTGGATGAAGATATTCCAGTTACTCATATAACCCATAAGACATCATAGAAGCTGTTGTGAATTGTAGAAAAATGAACGTTGCAGAGGAGGAAGAGAGTGATGATGATGGGTGTGAGGTGAAAAAAGTATCCTGGCAGAGAGCGACTGCAGCATTTGAAACCGTAATAGCTTTTGCAGAACAGCAACCCTTCTTCACTTCTCAGTATGCTGTGCTGCTGCACACCATGCAAAACCTGACTGCATGAGAGGCGTAGGGCCTCAAAGCAAGCTGATATTCATTCGTTTTTCAAGAAAGCTGCACACAAGTACAGCATCATCTACTGATGCAGATGCAAAACCACCCACATCCACTTGTCCTGATCCTGTCCTGGCTACGTCATCAGGTCCTGCTGATCCTGATGTGATGGCTACCCAGTGAACTCTCTACCTGCTACTGTAACAGTTTTAAGTGTGTATGTGTGTTTTTCCTAAGTTACTCGAAGTTAAAAAAATTATTAAGTTCATTAAGTTGAAAAGTTTACTGACTGCCATTTAACTAAAATTGCACACTGCATTCACAAAGCTGTTTTTATAATAAAACTGTGTTACATTAAGTTAAGTCTGTCTTTGTTTTGATTTGCTTTTAATTACTGTACTTCAATATTAATATCAAGACAATACAGAGTTTATGGTATGGTATGCTATAATATTGGCTATAGTATTAGTTAAGTCTATTTTTAATAGTAACTCTCAAGCAACCAGAAATGACATTTATCTGGCATCTACCAATCCCCATGAGAGCCGGGTAACTGAGAGTCTGCTGTATATTGTCTTGCATTAACATTGAACTCATGAGAACAGCACTGTAACTCATGCCTTATGTAACACAGATATTTTCTCCATGATTCCCATCACAGACTTTGTGTGCTTAGGAATACTAGACAGCACTTCTGCACGTGAACACCATTTTAAAGGGTAGAAGTCACCAACACAAAACACAAAAATAAGAAAAATGGTGGAACTAAATAGACTTAAAAAGCCACTTAATTTACAGTATGAGAGCTGAAACAAGACAGAGTGTCATTTTGTTCAACCTCAGCTGTGTAGGGAAGACTCCAACTTCTCACTGCTCTGCACATGTTTGTGAATGACCATGAAAGTGTCGAGTATTGCTTTTGGGGTGACAAAAAATTTCAGCAAGTAGGCGAACTCACAAATGTAGAATCTGAGAGTAATCAGAACTGACTGTCCATGCTTGGAAAAAAGAAGTGTTTTTACCATTGTAAATTCCAACTGAGAGTAAGTCTGGGATTTGAATGCTGAATAATTTTGGAAGATTGTCTTCTTTATTTTTTAAAATGGATGATTTGAGAAAAGAAATGTCAGCAGGTTGGGACTATGCTGCTTCCTAACAGGAAATGCAGCTCGGTGCACCACCCCCACTGGGGAGACACTCCCCTCTTACCCCATCAAGAGTCTCTCAAAATCAGGATAATGTCGCCCCGTGAGAAGTCTCCAAAAGCAGGTGACACATGAATGAATTTATGAACGAGTGCAGATAACCTGTCTGCACAAGGTGTCAGTTTTCCTGCTTGTGGAAAAACTCCAACAAAAGAATTTTTTTAAAGACAAGGAAAAATGGAAGAAAAAAACTCTCACAGTCGCTTGCCTCACGGACTGTATCCCTAGAATAGAATGGAGTGCATTGAATTTCACGAGCCCTTTCTCTGAAACCCAGTGTCTGAGGAAACAGAAGATCAGTTATCCTAAAATCTGATAAAAGAGTCTAATATTCAAAATGGTGCAGTTATGTGCACAATCTCAAAAAGCTACACAAGCCAGATGCTCCCAAGAGCATCTGGTATTATTTTGTTTTCTAGAGGAGGCACTAATGTTTCTGAAGAGTGATGGTGTAAGACAGCTGAAGATTTTCTGTCATTTGAATCTTTATTTGTAATTACCCCAGCTTCAATCATTACTTACCCCTCTCAAAAGGGTCAGTACAGGTGACGCAAACACTTCAGCATGCATTCACCACGTGCAGGGAGACAGGTGGGAACTCTGCAGATCATGTCTCTCCACTGCAGCCAGGAGAGCCGAGGGCATCCGTGCAGGCTGGACCCACAAGGCCTTCTACTCCGGGATCCACCGTGAGAAACAAGAGCCCTTGATGGCTGGGTTGAGCTTTTCTTCAGGAATTCAGCTCCATCTACCTGTCACTACTTGCGTTTACATATCAGTAAGTGTAAGCAGGATCTCTTTCTAGCCAAAATCTGGAAGTCAGCATTGTTCAAAAGTGTCAACAGCAGATGTTGTTACTACTAGGGATGAAGTGAAACTGTACAAAAGATTCCAAAAAATCAGCATTTATGAGAAAAATAGTCTTAAAAACCGACCACCAAAATGTCTCATAGCACCTACCCTAAACGAGTGAGAATCATTTTGACCATGGAAGTTACTTGAGGGTCAAGGATATGTATGTGTGTGTGTGTGGGGGGGCACTTGTTCTGGCTTTAGTACCATTCCCTGTTCTTTTCTTTTTTTATTGTTAAATTTATTGGGGTGACACTGGTCAGCAAAGATTACATCGGTTCCACATGTACAATTCTACAATAGGTCGTCCATGTGTTGCATTGAGTGCTCACCACCCAGAGTCAGGTCTCCTTCCACCACCAAACATTGGATGCCCCCTCCCTATTCTTTTCATTCTGGTCTGTTTGTCCACATCTGTTGTATAGATACCTGGAAAAGGGACAAAGGTGCTGGATTCATGAGAGAGAGAGAGTACAAGAGCTAAAAATAGAGCTATTTAAAGGAAATAAACTATTTACAAAATTATAAAATAGTGAACTATAGAAGTCTGAGACCAAATTGCAATCTGTGCAGTTGTGAGTTATATACAAACTGTATGCTACTACACATGAGCACCTCTAGTTTGTACACCCATAGACTGCCTTTGGGAATTTAGAATGTGAAACCCAGCCAGGCAGCTCTGATTTCAACAGATAACTTCTTCACTCTTCTTCATTGTGGCCCAGCAGCCCGGCCCATCCATTCATTTGCACAAAATGCTTTGACTTTGACACAATAAAGGGAAGTTCTCAGACAGAATCTATGTGCTCTACAGTGATTTCAGTGATGGCTAGGGAATACAGTGCTGCCAATGACACCTTTATAAAATAGGAGATTGCCAGAAACAATCATATTTAGGTGTTTCCCTTGCAATGCATTTATGTTGAAAGGTTCTGGATGACTTAGAAAAGATAATTAGAACATAATTTAATTTTGAGAATGCAATAGAGCCTGACTCAGAAATAGCCAGCATAATCTAGTCCTGTAAATAAAGCTTGGCCACCACTTAATGGGCCCAGAAAGGAAATGAGTAAGTCCTGTATATGGCAAGGTAGGGATGCTTCCAGAGCTAGGAGCTCTGGGGAAGGCCACTGAAGAGAGTGCAAGGGTCCTGGGGCCTTTCCTTGACCTTGGGCAGCAGCTCCAGCAGGATCCTGACAGTATAGATGCTCCTCGACTTACGATGGACTTACATCTAGATAAACTCATTGTATGTTGAAAATATCATTAAGTTAAAAATGCATTTAACTGGGTGGTTAAATGCAACAAGTAGAGGATAAACAACTGTATACCTGGAACCTATGTAATTTTGCCGATCAATGTCACCCCAATAAATTTAATAATAATAAAAAATGCATTTAATACACCTAAACTACCAAACATCAGGTCTTAGCCTCGACTACCTTAAGAACACTCATATTAGCCTACAGTTGGGGAAAATCATCTAACACAAAGTCTATTTTATTATAGTGTTGAATATATCATGTAATTTATTGAATACTGTACTGAACGTGAGAAACAGAATGGTTATAGGGGACTCATCATTATTGTGCGCAGCTGAAAGAACACTGGGCCTGAACAATAATGCAGGTATTCATTAGCAACTAATGAGAATTGATTACTGTGTTAGATATTAGACAACATGTTTTTTAGAAACTAGTTAATTTGCTCTTTATAAGAACTCTATGAAGTAGGTTCTTGCACTTTTATCTTCTTTGTATAGTTGAACAGACTAAGACAGAGAGGTTAAATAACTTGTCCAAGGTCACACAGCCATCCTATCCTCCAACTCAGCCAGAATGACTAGTCTACATGAAAACCTGATCAATACAAGCTTAAGATTTTTATTGTCTCCCCTGCCCCCACCTCATGCAAATAAAATCAGGTCCAAATTCTTAAAATAAAACACACTTTGGTTGAGAAGCTATTGAGGTTTAAATGGAGGGGTGTGACCTTCAATTGTCATAGTCCTAGGTTAGTAAATTATTAGTCATTTTCTTTATTAATGATGCACTTGGATGCTGTAAAAAGGCTAACGCCTTAATAATTCACACACCTATGAATTCTAAACCAGGAACTCAGGAGAGAAGTTAACAATAGCATACTAAAATGTCAGAGTAAAAATTTAGATTAAATATGGCTGAGCATATTTAACACCTGCCTCCTTGTGTTAGCACTTGCATTCTGACTATATGAAACGTCATTATTACTCACTGAAAATTCTCTTCTCACCAAGGCAGCTATTGGATGAGGGAAAAAATAATACCTTTATAGTTTCCTATTTTTTATGGTCACTACTCTGACCAAATAAAATCAAATTACAGGTATAATTTCACTTTATGTATTCTTCTCACTTAAAGTATAAACACGTTTATATTAGTTCACCAGTAGTAACAGCACATGGTATAAATACAGCTTTTTGTTTTGTATCTTTCAGTGATTCTGATCAACCTTGAAGGTTAAGATTTTACTTGGTAGGGAGTTCCCTGGTGGTGTAGTGGGTAGGCTTTGGCGCTGTCAATGCTGTGGGCTGGGTTCGATTGCCAGCCAGGGAACTACCCACATTAAAAAAAAAAAAGAAAAAAAAGAAAAAAAGATTTTACTTGGTAAACTGCCTTAAAGAATTATAACAGATTTTTTAAAGAGGCAACACAGGTAAGTGAATAAAATTCTTACCTACTGTGCATCTAGTGTGGATGAAAGCAATGTGAGCTCTCATAGGAAAATGGTGTTAATCTTGAGCAAATTACTCTATAAATTATTAGATACTACTAGGACCCCCCTATTTGTATTATCAGCAAATTTTGAATTGATTCTCTCCAGGAACAGTAACCACAGCAAAATATTCTGGACACGGGTATTAGTAAAATTTCTTTATTAATTTTAAAAAAGAGAGAAAAAAGTAATATTCTCTGCCAGATCCCTTAAATCATTTTCTGTTTGCAAATTCTTGTAGCTGCTTGAGATTTGCTCAGATCCATCTTCCATGAACTACTTGAAGAGAAACAATGTGTGAGCTTTCAGTAAATGTTTAAGGGTGTGGCTGCAATGAGGGTTGGACCAGGCTGGGCTTGAAGACCTAAGCTACTTTGTGTAGAGAATCTGCTGATAACCCCGCCCCCACTACTCCCACCTGGTGATGGTTTTCAGGACCTTTCTAAGCATTCTTCTCTCTTCACTGAGGCTACCAGTTATTAGGAGAAGTAGGATTTTGTGGGTTTAAAGCACTATAGACACTTGTGGTTGAATGTCTTGTGCACTGTGGGATGCTTAGAAGCATCCTGTCCTCTCCCAACAGAAGATAGTAACACCAGCACCCCAGCTATGACAACTGTCTCCAGGCACTACAAATACCCTCTGAGGAGTGGAGGGATTCACCATCCTCCATTTACTGTGCTAATTTAGTGAGCTGAAAGAGGGTGCAGGCTACCTTTGAGGGTAGGTGCCAGACTTAGCAAATAAAACTACAAAATGCATGGTTAAATTTAACTTTTAGATGAATAAAGAATAATTTTTTAGTATAAATATGTCCCAAATATTACAAGGACCATACTTGACCATTACAAGGGCATCCTGTATTTCATCTAGCATTGCTAAGCAGCTGCAAAGCCTGTTGAGGAGAGGTCGCGAGTTGGGGAGGGATAGGATGCTAAAATGAGCCCCCATATGGAGCCAAAGCAATCTTTGATTAAAAAACAATCCGAGGATCAGCAGTGATTTCCAGAAGATAGTTTAGTTCTGATCTATCTCTGAAAACCCACATTAAGACTGAATGTAGTTCAGGGGACATCCCTGATGGTGTAGTGGCTTAAGGCTTCAGCGCTGGTGCTGCTAGCGCTGCGGCCTGAGTTCAATTCCCGGTCAGGGAGCTACCCACATACCAAAAAAAAAAAAAAAAAAAAAAAAAAAAAAAAAAAAAAAAAAAAAAAAAAAAAAAAAGACTGAATGTAGTTCAATGTTGGTGAAGGAAGTGAACATGACATAAGATGTGATTCCCCTTTTCTGTAGTTTGGAAAGATAATTCAATTTTATCACTTTATAAAAACAGCACTGCTAAAATGTTTTCTTACATTTTTACACATTTTACTAATTTGTGCACAGAAGTGAATTGGCTTCACTGATTTTTGTTCTTTGAGTACAGACTACTTTTTAAAATATTAGTTACTAAAAATAGCTTTGAGTGCCTTTTTTATTTTCAAAATATAAATAAAACAATGAAAACAATTTTAAAAAGTATCAAGTGAAAAGTGAAGCCCCTTTTCCACTATCTCTGATCCCCTAGTCCCCTTCCGGAAGTAATCACTTCTGATAATTTCTAATGACTTATTCTGTGTCCTACCAAAATTTGTCTACACATAAACAAATAAACACACATGTCCATCCATGGTGGGCAGCCTCTGAGATGGCTCCCAGTGACCCCTGAGTCTTGGTGTTTACACCCCATGCCATCCTTGCCTCTTGAGTGTGGGTGAGACTAGTGACTTGCTTCTGCCGAAGAGAATGCAGCAAAATTGGGGGGATGTTGCTTCCATGATTAGATTACAAATGACTGTGACATCCATCTCACTAGTAGACTCCATTCTTGCTCAACTTTCACACTTTGATGAAGCAAGCTGCCACATTGGGAGGCCCTCAGTCCGACAGCCATTGAGAAACTGAATTCTGCCAACAACCACATGAGTCTAGAAAGTGGACTCATTTCCAGTTGAGCCTTCAGATGCCACCTCAGCCCTGGGTGACACCTTGGTTGCAGCCTCATGCCAGACCCTGAGTGGAGGACCCAGCAAAGCAGTGTCCAGATTTCTGACCACAGAAACTGCAATAGTAACAGGTGTTGGTTTTTTGATTTTTTTTTTTTTTTTTTTTTTTGCTTTTTTGTATGTGGGTAGCTCCCTGACTGGGAATCGAACCCAGGCCACAGCGCCGACAGCACCAGCACTGAAGCCCCAAGCCACTACACCATCAGGGAACTCCCAACAGGTGTTGTTTTAAGCTGCTAAATTTTGTGGAAGTTTGTAATGTAGCAAGAGATAACTAACACACCTTCCTTTAACACAAAGGGGATCATACCCTATACGTAGGCTGACCAGGTGTACTTACTGTTTTATTTTATTTTATTTTATTTTATTTTTGCTTTTTGGTATGTGGGCAGCTCCCCGGCTGGGAATCGAACCCAGGCCGTAGCACTGACAGTGCCAGCGCTGAAGCCTTAAGCCGCTACGCCATCAGGGAACTCCCTACTGTTTTAAATGGGACAGAAAACAACAGAACTTTCCAGTTTCAAATGATACATATGGTCAGCCTACTGACACATTGAATTTAGCCCAGTGAGACTAGGCTGACCAGATGCACCATTTGAAACACGAAGTACCACATTGTTTTCTGTTCTATTTAAAATGAAGTTTGATCAGCCTACCTCTATGCTGTTTGGAGTGCTCTAAGAAGGAATTAGATACGAGAATAGGTCAAAAAGGAGAAATACCAGAACAAGGATTAAGAAATAAAGTTGATAGTTTCTTGATCACCAAGTAGTATTACAGTCTAGCTGTGGTATCACAGGTCAGGTACACAGCAGTGCCCTTGTTTAACTGAATTTGTTTTTTTTTAATGAAAAATAACTTGTTGCCCTAAAGGTGTGAGGAGAAATGAAGTCAGTGTCAGGTTACCCCTAACATTTAAGAAAAAGTGCAAAAAAAAAAAGAGAAAGATTAAAACCAGAGTAAGGTCCAAAGCTAGACCTTTCAGCACTGAGTCAGAAACCTGGGAACGATAAACATTTCTTGTGAGCTTTGCTCTTTGTGAGTTACTCAGGATTATTATGGTCCCATTATTTGAGGGGCTAACATTTGAAGTCACACATCCAAGTAAAATGAAACACCACAAATATCTAGGTGTCACTGACTTTAGACAGGGAATAATTTCTCCCTGTTTTATTGACATTTTTTACTATAGGCTTTTTGATATAATGCTCTCAAGATTTTATTATTATTATTATTTTTTGGTAGTTCCCTGGCTGGGAATCGAACCCAGGCCGTGGAGTTGAGAGTGTGGAAGCCTAGCCACTACACCACCAGGGAACCCCTCAAGGTTTTAAAAGAGCACTTGTACAGAGCTTCTCAAATGCCCAGTCAGTTTCTCTGGCAAAATGTTGGGACAGTACGAGCCAAGCCTT
>PVJL010010744.1:0-47188 GCA_004026885.1 Lyroderma lyra
TGTGTGTGTGTGTGTGTGTGTGTGTGTGTGTATCCTTTCCAACATAAAATTGTCTTTAGAAAATTATAGATGTGTTGAAAGGGCTAATTGCTCATTTTTTAATCTCTTTAGTCAAAGTAATTTCATCTAGAAGCCAAAATGTGTATTCTGAGAATTCTATCTATTGCAAATATCAGAAACCCATCTCAAACAGTTTATAAATGAAAGGGAGGAAATGTAGGGATAAAGATGCCTTCTGGAATATCTGTATGCAGGGATTCAACCACCTCTCGTCGTTCCTTCAGGCAGTTCTTTGTGGTACATGAGAGAGCTGATGATGCCTTCAGACTCATATCCTGCAAACTGATTAAGTCCAGTGGAAAGAGATAGCTTCACTAACATTTATGGTGAAAACCTAGGGAAGAATTGTCCTAACTGAGATCACAAGTGATATACCCATAGTTTTACCAATCTCTTTGGCTAAAGGTAGGTATACTCTGATAGGGGCTTGTAAGTACCATGACCATCCCTGTGATACATGCATGGAGTGAGCAGGATTGTCTCAACCACAGGACTGTAGGAAAGAGTGTTTCTTATACTGGAAAGGTCTGTCATACCACTCAATGTGAGCAATCAAAGAATTCAGTCGATTGTTATTTACAACAACTAGGTCTAGGCAAGGTGTATGATTCAGAATTCTAGAATGAGAGTGGCCTCCAGAAGTCAGGAGGCATGATTTGGCAGTGAGATGGGCACTCGGGGTGCACTGGATGCCTTCTCTTTGTAACAGACAGTGCTCACTATGCTATGTGTGACCACACTTGATTTCTATTCGGTCTTTGAAACAACCCTGTGAGGTAGATGTTATTATTCCTCATTTTATGGCTGAGAAAGTGAATTGACCTAGGTCACAAGCTTGGACACAGCAGAATCAGAGTCTAGTTTTGATACCAGATGTAATTCTGAAAAACTGTGCTTTTGAACACAATAATGTGCGTACTTGGAGTGTTGGTGCCCTGACAAAGTAAGTAGAGGTTTCCATTCTGTTTTGCTTTCCCTCTTCTTTTCCTCTAAGAAAGACATGTTGCCTGCTAGAAGTCAGCTTTGAAAAAGTGATTCACTCCTAGGATCTAGGAGCATGGGACCAAGAAAGGCTAGGTGGTCATTAGCACTGAAAGCAGCAGGAAAGATGGGAGGCTCTTAGGCTGTTTACCTGCTCAAGCCCACTCCTACCTCTTAGGAGCATAGTTTCCCTTTTAATAAATTATCTCTTTGTTTCACCTTATTTTCATTTTAATAAATTGCTTCTTGGTTTTACCTTTAAAAAAAATGGGAAAGGCCTTTGGTGGTGAGCTTAAGATAGATGTTTTTCTTTTCCACTAGTACCAGAATTTTAAGGATGGAGATTTGATGGGATTTTTCCACTTCCGTGTATAATAGACAAATTTATTATCGGTCATGGATTTTATATTAATTAATTGGTGTGGAAGGTCAAACTATGTTATTCACTTAAATGACAACTATTTTTTGAATTTTTACTATGGACTAAACATAGTAAAGAAACCTAATGGTATAAAATACCTAATGAAACAATAAATATCTAAACCAGTGATAAAGATAAATAAAGAAAAGTATAAAAAGAAGAGCAAAATTCAGCTAAATCAACAAAATCTTAAACAGGCCACCTCTTGTATTTTGATGGTTCTCATCCTCCTAAATCCAGGGGAAGAATGTGTTATGGCCAAGTACAACTCTTGTTCTTCCTCCTACAAAATTACAGTAGACTATGAACTTGTGGTTTCTGTCCAAGTGAATACTTCCCACGACTATGGTCCTGACATTCTGAAACTATATTTAAAAAAATCTAATTTCTGTACATTAAAATAGGATTTCAAAATTAAACCTGGACGAATAAAGAGTTCAAAACACACTATCTCGCAGTTTCTTGTGGTGACCTTTAATGTCACTTAATTGGAGCCACTACAGAGCAGTAGTCATTTTTAGTTTTTTCATTAAAAAAAAAAATAATAGGTATCTGTGTATAAAGATCCAAGAACCCCTAAGGGAGCTTGATGCAGTTGCTCAATACAGAGTAGAAATCATCATTATAATGAATGATGCAGTTTCGTTTATGCAGTGAAACCTGCAGTGACTCAATTCCTACAGGATTAAGTCCTAAATCTTAGAATCACACACTTGGGCATCTACAGGGTCAGACAGTTTATTTCATGAACTCATCCTAGAAAAAGTTCAGCTACATACCTCATTGCTATTGCTGAATATCACTACGGTCACCTTCAAAGTACGCCCCTTGGGAAGCTATGCACCGACACCCGCGTCTACTCCACCCTTCAAAGCAATTTTGGAACTCTTTTTCTGGAATGGCCATCAGAGCTGTTGTCATCCCCAAATCTGACAATTAAGTTCACGAATTTGCCACCATGTGCTTACATTGGCAGCACTGTACAAACAACTCAGTGAGGTGTCATAACCTCGCTGAGGTATGATGACAGCACTGGAGTGGGTGCATAGCTTCCCAAGGGGAGTACTTTGAAGGTGACCGTAGTGATACTCAGCGATCAGGTGTGTAGCGCTTTTTCTAGGGTAAGTTCGCCAACTTAATTGTCCGAACTTGCGTGTTCATGATCCTACTTACCTTTACATCTTACTCATGTAACAATTTCTTACTTTTTCAGGATGTAAAGGAAGGCCTTGTCATTTCTAGTGTCATGCTGCTTTTTGCCTCCATGCCTTTACATATACTTATTCTTTTGGACGTAAGTCTTTTTCATACTTTTAGACCTAGCAAACTAATACATTCTTCAAAATTTAACTCAAACAAAATTCATGGCGCTGTTACCAAAGTGTCTGTTCTCCCAAAGTGTTTTTTTTTTTTTTTAATTCATTTTTATTGTTAGACTTATTGGGGTGACATCTGTTAGCAAGGATTACGTAGGTTTCAGGCATACAATTCTACAGTGCATTGTCATCTTGTATAATAAGTTCACCACCTAATGTGACTTCTCTTTCCATCTCCTTATATTTAGCTCCCCCCTCCTCTCCCACCCCCTCCCCTTTCCCCCCTCCCTAACCCAAAGTGTTTTTTTAAATTTTATTTACATACCTCTACTATGGCTCCTTTATTACCATAATTTGCCTTAAATAAACTATATATTTTTCATTGTGATTTATATTTATTTATGTACACTATTTTTAATCCTCTGAATTAGCTAGTTTTTGTAATCTGTCCAGATCGTGCGACCTGTCAGTGGCAGCAAGTAAACTACTCCTGCTTCTGAGACTTTCTCTGCTTGTGGAAATATACAGTGGTTCTGCTGAGAGCAAAGCAGAGTTCAGGAAGACTGTCTCCTGGCCACTCTGCTACCCACAGCCTGTGATTATAAGTGATCTCAGTCCTTTTAGTTCTTCATAGTTTCTTTCTATATATAGGTTGTACATTCATTTATTCATAAGTAAAGAAAGAATTATTCCATTTAGTCAACAATTAGTCTGGTCCAATACATACAATTTTGAATGATATACATAAATTTTAAAAGTAAATTCAATTTCCCTGAATGATTTCATCTGGTCTAAACCTTTTTATTTACCATTTGTATTCTTTTACTTCACAATTCTAAGGGGAAAAGAAAATAATGCTGAAATATTAACTCTCTTAAAATTAAGAATAGGCTATTCAAAAACTAATTTTTGGCTACTTACTTGCAGAGTTAAACTTTCCTGCCACTACTTCCAACCAGCTTTTATTTAAAGAAATATGAATAGTAGGTAAAAACATTTCGATGTACAGTACACAATCGTACAAGACACGAGCGTCTTCGGGGGAGCTTATTATGCTAAAAAAGCCTAAGAAACCAGATAGTTACATTAAACACTGATAGTCAAGTGACTGAAAAGCAAGTTGCTAACACCAATATAGAGGTGCCCATTGCTTAGCAGCTTGGCCCCAGCCTGGCCTAAGAAGACTATTGCAATAGAAATGAAAATGTGGGATTTAAAAATAAGTAAATAAAGCAAACAGATTCCTAGGAATACAATTAAAGGGGGGAAATTCCACTCACAGAAAGCTTCCATAGTTAGCAGGTAGGTGTGCTTCATGCTGCAGAAAAGAAAGTCAGTTCTGAAAAAGCCAATAGTTAATTCAATTAAGTGTGGTAACAACAGCAATAAGGACACAAATTAATGTGTTGCCCGTATTACATTTATCACAGGATACAATCTGAGAGGAAATTTTTCCAGTGGCCATATTGTCATTTTTTTTAAATTTTGCAAACATGTTCAAATCAAAGTGGCATGAGCTCCAGATTCTTGCTTCCGAAGGTGAGTTTTTCATTCCTTACTGACTGGCCAAAGGGCTTCACTAGGGAAAATCACCATCTCTGCTTATAGTCTGTCTTCCTAGGTGTGTGCAGACTCTGTTTTCAGGCCTTTTGAGGCATTTTTTAAAATTTGTGTAATAAATGACAGGGAGATGCAATTTAGAAAAGCAAAACAAAACACAAAGAATTGGGGAAAAGTCGCAAGGAAAACAACTTTACAGTGACAGGAGTTCTTTAAAAGTGCTCTTCATGACTTGGGAGAACCAAGAGCTTGCTATCATACTGTTTAACAATTACGTGTGTTGCTCATTTTCTGAGATTTCATTCCAGTGAGACCACTGGTGCCCAACTGGATCACCAATATTTATCAGAAAATCAGACATCTACAGAACCTTCAGCGGGCCTGTGGCATTAGCTTATCACCGACGTACCGGCTTCTCTTTAAAGAGATTCTTGTAACTTTTTAAAATTGACTCCTGGAAAAAATGTAAAACAATGCTGAAAGTTTAAGTGCCAGAGGCCTATCGGGCAGCACCATCAAAACTGATTTTTCTGACTTCCCATCTCTTCCAAAAACTCATGTAATAAACAAATGCATCATCACCCCCTTTTCTATTTCATCATTCTTTTCCATTATAGTATCTTAAATATAAGGATCTATTTATACTTAGTACTGTTCTCAACTCCAGACTCCATGACACACGGACTTTAAATTAGGGCCATATACGTTAAAATACAGCCAGGAAGTAGAAAATCTCATCAGTAAGATCTTCAAACCCTTATATAAGGCTAAAAAACAAAGTGTCATAATAATAGACTTACACAGTTATCACAAGTAGCATCATATGTGATTTTTTTAAGAACCCTTAACAACATTATGTGCTTAAGGTAGACAGCATTGCCAAGAATGCAGCTACTTCAATAATACTGAAATCAGACTTGTGTCTTGTAGAAACACATTTCCTTTGGACTTAAAACTGAGCAAGGAACACAAGAGGGTAGATGAGATGAGAGCCAAACAAAAATGGGATGCAAGAGAGAAACCTGGGAAAGAGACACAAAAATAGAAGTGGAAATGTGACCATAAAGTCCTTAGAAGTCAAATCCAGTAGGTGGTCCATTGAAGTACTTACTCTGGGGATGGTGAGATTCTTGAGTCAAGAATCATGTGGTCTCTGAGGGCCCTGGTAGTGCAGGCCAACGCAACAAGGTAACTCGGGTACACACTGGGGAAAGGACTATCAATCACATGCACAGCTTTAAAAAATGGTCAGTTAGAGGAAATAATCTCAGGAGGAGAACACGAAGAACAGCATGCCTAATACCCATTCAATTCTGTTAGAAAAAGTTTGGGAGCTTCTTAACAGTCTCGAGGCAGTTATCTAACCATATCCATCTTCTTTGTTCTTTAAATAAGACTTCGTTCCTTTCTCCGTTCCTTCTTTCATCTCCTCATCCTTTTCTCCCTCCCTCTCCTTCTATCTCTGTCAACAAATACTTATTAAATTTACATTCTAGGTTAGGAATTTTGATAGGCAGCTTATGTCTTCATGTACTACTTTTTGCAAAGTAATAGCCTAGCCACACTCCTGAGTATATATGCTTATTACCAATGGATTTTGAAGTCACACAGCCTGTGAATGAATCCAACTGTGTGTGGTCAATGATAAATGAGGTAATGCATGTGAAGAATTCATTATAACTGACATACATTAATTGCTCAATAAATCTTAGCTATTATTACCATTGTGATTGCTAAGATTCATCATGGCCTCATCTTAAACCATCTATGACAAGGCTGAGCTGACCTTTTCCTAGGGTCCCATAGCATTCTGGGTATGGTCAACACAGTAATGTACCATCTAGATGCCCCTACCACAAAGGACTTGCTTCCCAGCTTACAGGGAGTGTGGCCATCAGACAGCCTTCAGCTGACAGCTTTAGAATCTGCCTCAGCCAAAGAGAACCACCTCATTCAAGGTCATGACCTTCCTGGGGCAGCTCTCTTCAGCCACTGAACAAAGTTAGAAATTTATAGACCTACCCTGACATGGAGCAACATTGATGGGCAATTGCTCCAGAGTGTCCCACTGCATTGGCCAACATTTTGGCATCAGTTAGGCTTTATCCTCTGTTCAACCTGTTTCCTTCCTTCATTCTTTCACAGGTGTTCATCCCTCATAAACACCTTACACCCCAAAGTTCATCGCAGTACCTGCTTCCGGAGAACCTAGCATGAGGCCTCACCATAGCTGTGTTCTGTTAGTTTACTTCTCTATCCAACTCCCTGACTGCACTGTAAGATTTTTGAGGACAGGGAAAATCTTATTTAGCTCTATATCTCAGCAGCTAGCAAGTGATGATTAGAAACTACTCAGTCAGAAGCTGTGCACTGAATGAATGCAAAATAAGCAAGGAGTCAGCTTGAAAGAAAAAAAGTTTTTTAAATGTGTTCAGGAAAATTGAAGCATCATAAAAATAAAGATTATGTTTCCTGTTAACTTAAAATGCTTCCCATGAATGAGGTAGAAGTTCTTTTATAAACTGTGTGTACAAAGGTAGAGGAAGTAAATTTTATCAGTGAACTCAACACTGCTCTGGATAGAATCCTCTTAACCTTTTAACAGCTGCAGAAACATCTTTTTCTTTCCAGTGCTTACTACATACTTTGAGAATCCAATAATGAACAATGTATGTACGACATCTGGTGGCTCCCAGATAATGTTACATCAACCTTGCCTGGAGTTTGAGCCACAGAATGTGGTGGTCATATTAGCCTGAACCTTTTCTTTTATTAGCATCCTCCCCAAGATTAGCATGGGCTGGTCTGCCAGTGTTGGGAGGGTGGGAGCTATTAAATTTGCCAAAGATGCCAGTTGTGATGAACATAACAACCCCATTCCTTAAATCCTGTGATTTATATCATGTTCAGAATTCATAATCATTCATCCAATTAAATGCTCTTGGTCTGGGCCTCTGGCCAATTCAATGTCATAGGAGGTGATAAAACCCATTAGCTATAAGCTTTAAATTAACCAGCATCAGACCCAAGGGAAGTATGGTACCCACATGAGCCACCTCCCTTCTAATTCAAAACCTGCATTACATTGCTACTCTTATGGTCAGCAGAACAGATTTAAATGCTATAATTAATAAAGCGTAAGATACCATGGTACTTTCTCAACCACTGGCGATTTAAAGTTACATTTTAACAATCTATGCAAATGTTATGTGACCTAATATAAATTTATGCAAACATAAAACAGCTAAAGGTCAGAAGAGTAGAATAAAATTTATAGAAAAATTTTATATGCTGCTGATGATATTATTACAATAACACACTCTGGTCAATGCATTAATTTGATTTTAAAAAAATTACTCTGAGAAAAGGAAGAGTAAACCGTTAGATCTATTAACAGGTAGTAGGACTAAAGGTGAGATCATGTTTGTTTGCATTATTTGGACAATTGACTTTATTCTATCCTTGATTTTGCATATATTCTTATAGCTTCTGTTGAAAAAAATTTTAACTAGCAATGGATATGTAATCATACATCAGGGGAACTACTAGAAGAAAAATCAAAGAAAAATTTAGGGAGCATTTGCTAAGTAGCTGCAGTTTCTTTAGGAAACCAAAGAAATCCACTAAAGCTAGGTCAATGTTTGGTAAAGTTCACAAGGATTTGAGCATATGCTACTTTGTAATGGGCTGAACTGTGGACTTTTCTTTGAACTACAAATCCTTAAAAATAAGAACTGATGAAAAGGGTCAGCAAAGTTAAGTCACCATGGAAATCCAGGCAGTTTTACACTCTTCACTTTCAAAGTAGACAAGTGTCATTGGGTTGAGGTCAACACTGGTATTCAAATAAGAATGTAATCTACATTCCTTATTACTAAAGCCTAACAAACATTTTTAGAATATTTTATTAATGGAAATTTTAACATGCTCTCAATCTTCTTAATTTTCTTCAACTATTACTAAACATGAAACTTTTTCTCTAACAATGATACTGAGAATATCTTTATTAGGTTTCATCTGGCCACATAACTTGTCTAAATTAGAATTATCAGAATTTATTGAGCGTGGTTCAGAGAAAAGCCAGGAGATTTTTCTGTATCGAGTTACCTCATAGTGTATTTATTCCACTTGATTTACAATGACTTGCATATAATCTCATTACTACAGAGTTCTTGATAAATATTTGATTAGTCAAGAAGTAGAGGAGACAGTTTTTATGCTCATTGCATATTATAATCAAGGTATAATCTCATGGTTAGTGAACTCGTCCAGATATGAGCATACACACGTTGGTTTTTGATTCACTTTATATTTATCACGCTTATCATTATTACTGATGAACTTTGAATTTAAAATCTTTCTTACAAGTTACCCTCATTGCTTACTATTGTATACAATAAACATCCGTAGAATTGAAGTAGGCTGATTTTTCAGTTCTTAAGTGCTAGAGTTTTACTTGGTTAGCAAATTTTACCTAAATCAATGAAAGTCCAGAAATTTAAATATAGCTAATTGATGACCTCTTGAAAGTCAAACCCTAACTAGTTTTAACATAGGAACTCTGCAAATTTAGAAATGAAAAATAAAATACCAGTTCCGGCACAAATACCAATCTGTTGTTATGAGCTGGCAATGTATACCAAAATCATAAGCATGCAATTCTGTTTCATAACAATATCGTAACTACATTAACATAACTACTTTTAAAAAGGCATTACTTCTGCTGGACCCCGTATGTGAACACAATTAATTTTGAAATAATACGTACAAAAAATCCCCACCTCATTTGTAATTTGAATAAATCATCATTTTATAAAATAGGTAAAAGAAATTCAATGCAGGAAATTATCCTGAGACAGGAATCATAGCTATAAAGAGAAGGAACAAGGGTGTAGGCAGAGCATTTGACACGTGGGAGAGCCAAGGGCCAAATGAGGAGTGCACCATTGACTGAGAAACTGTGACTATATCCACAGGGGCTGGGTCTCCATCAGGGGTCTTGATCTCCCGTCACATCCTGCATGACAAGAGCTGTGAGAGAACCTAAAAGGTGACGCAAGGTTAAGAAAGACAGTAGCCAAGAATAGATTACAAGAGGGGCCAAGGGAGTCAAGCCTCAAGGCCTCAGTCCTGAATGGCGCCTGATGCATAGCTTTTGTTAGTGGACAGAATGAGGAAGTTAAACTTGTTTTTTCCAAGGTCTGTGATTATCGTGCTGTATGGCTGTTTTCCCAAAAGTCCCCATTGTGTTTCAGCATGTATTGTGCTTTTATGTGTACACATAGCCCCAAGGACTCAGTGTACCAAAACCACCCCAGGGGGTACACTCAGTACCTAAGTCATCCCTAAGGGAGCATGACCGATATCATCCTATCAGGTCTCAACCTGAACTGCATGTGGGAAGCAAGGCAACCAGGGGGCAGGAGATTAACCTCAGAAGGGGTGAGGGTCTATGTCTCACCTCTGTTGAGCTCAAGCTCTCTCCTGAGGGCCCCTATGTGACTATGCCTGTCTTAGGTTGCTCCTAGCTTGAGGAATCTTACTCATCAATGACTAACCAGCCAACCTCCGGGGCCACACAGGGTGATGTGAGATGTGCGAGTGAGGGAGGAACAGAACCCCCGAGAGAGGGTCAGCTCTGTCTCCTAGATATTCTATGCCCCTGGGGCCTCCATGTCCAGCTTCTGCCTGAGGGTGTCATGGGGATTGCGTGGGAGGACAGACAGTTCAGCGGCTGTAAGGCAACAATCTCCCACTTGTACAATCACGTAATCTTAGGCGAGTTCATAAATATTTCCATGCCTCTATTTCCTGCTCTGTAAAACGGGGGTAAAATGTACTAATACCTTGAAGTATTAAATACAACAGTTCTCAGCAGGCACTTAACATTTTGGCCCATAATTGGCACATGATTCACGTCAGTTATTGTCATTATGAAAAGGATTTTTGATAGAATCAAATGTTGAAAAAAAAAAACTAAAGAAAAATAAATAATCTGAAAAGACCTACAGATAATAATTATGAGCTTGAACAAAATGAAATTTGACACATTAGAGAGAGCTTTTTCTTTGAAATTAGGGGAAAAATAATTTTTTGCGGATTAAATAACGTATAAATTCTTAATCTAGTGCTTGGCAAATATATCAACAAATGCGATATATCTTTATTCATGTTATTATTAATGTTATTAATAGTAGTGGTAATGTTAAATTCTATATGGCCAAATTCAGAACAAGAGGACTGAGGACTTCGACTGACAAAACAAGCATAGTTTTTGTTAAAGAAAATGCCAGCGCCCCCTTCTGGCTCTTTGATATGATACTAATGGAATGTTTATTGTCCACTAGAGTGGTGCACAGAGAAGTGTCCACGTTTAAGGTCTTTCTTTGAAATAAAGAGAAAATTATTTGAAGGGATTAATGAGCGTGGGAGTTGGGGGCAGTTGTTCACAATGGACTATGGATTCCAAAAAGTGTTGAGAAAATGGCAAAATATTGCCACAGTCGGTGACAGCGGGGTGGGGGGGGAGTAAAAAATTCACTAGTAAGGAAAAACAGAGCACTAATAAAGACAAATGGAAAAATGAGATAAAGGAAAAGTTCGGGAAGCAAAAGTAAGTACGGAATTAAATCATCACACATGTCCTCAATTTGGGGCAGATTGCACTGGTTCTGGAACTGGCTGAGCTTTCCAGGCACGGTCTGGGTTGGTCTCAGGAAAATAGTGAAGGCCCAAGAAGGGAGTCACCAGTGCATCAAATGTACCTGGCTGGTTTTACAGCAGATAGGATGCCCTATGTTCCCTAAACCCCATTTTCCTGTCCTCCTGACCACACAGATCCAGTTTCCATAATAACCAGCAGTTAGGTGGAAGTAAAAAGATCGAATTATGCCAAACCAGGTGTGCAAGGTGTACATGACTTCCAGGGCTCGCTCCTTTGAAAATAAGTACATTTTGCATGCTTTTCTTCTATTTTTTCTGAGACATATGCAGAGGATTCAGGAGAGGACTCTGAGGCTCTAAAGGCTGCTGGAACCATTCATTTGGAGAGGACACGAGTCACACAAAGACAGTGTGGATCCCAGCCACTCCCTTTTCCAGCCCTGGTTAGACTGTGGCAAGAGCCAGAAATAAACTTTCCTTGTGCAAAGACATAGAGGTTTCATGAATATCAGTAAGCCTCCCCCTGATGAGAACCAAAAGTTAATCTCTGGGTTGGCAGAGTGTAGGTAATTAATAACCTTGAAATAAATTTCCAGTAGAATGATGAGAATGAAAGCTTAATTGCAATACATTCAAAAGATAATGTCAGAACAAATGTACAGACACATTGGGGAATTTTGCTGTGAAAGCAGAAAAAACTGTACAAATATGTATATACACATAGAATACACATATATTAACATACATGTATATGCAAAAATTAGTAGCCCATAGATATGTATGGTAAGGGCTGCAGTGCACACAATAATACAGTCCCCCAAAGAAGTCCACATCCTAATCCCCCAGAACTTGTGAATATGTGAAGTTACGTGGCAAGGGGGCATTAAGGTTGCAGGTGGAATAAGGTTGCTAATCAGCTGACCTTAAACTAAGGCGATTATACAGGTGGGCCCAATGTTAACTTAGGAGTCCTTAAATGGAGGAGAGGCAGAAGCAGAGACTCAAGCAGCCATTGCTGCCATTGAAGGTGGGAGAGGACAGCCTGTGGGAGGTGGCCGGGCAAGCAAGTGGATTCTACCCTAGAAACTCCGGGAGCGCAGCCTGGCTGACACCTTTAGACGCCCTTTGCACTTCTGACCTTCGGAACAGTAAGATGATAAACTTATGTTGTTTTAAGTCACTAAGTTTGTGGTAATCAGTTACAACAGCAACAGAGATTTAATACAGGGGTAAAGCTTATTATAATATAACAAACATAACCCAAAATAACACGTGTAAGAATATGCTTTATAAGGAATATGTTGTTCCTGTATGAAGGAAATTATAAAATTGTACTGTAAATTATAAAAGAAAATAAAAATAATCAGAGAAACATACTAACACTTCCAAATAGGAAGGCTAAATACAATATAGATGTTCAATATTCTTAGACTTATGAATAGATTTAATGCAGGCACCATTCAAGTTCCTATATATCAGTCAGGACTAATAAATCCTACTTGAATTAGATTTTTTTTTAAGCGATTGTGGTTTAGAAAAGTAAAAAAGCTGGAATCCATTGAAAATTTGTATGCTCTCTAACTCATCTCTACCCTCTTCAAATTACTTTCATTATTTCCTACAGCTGACTGGTTTCTTCATTCTCTTGAGGGGACGGGGTGAGGGTTATGGCTCTCTGCAATTTATGATCATTAAGCTGATTGGCCCAGCCTGAGTCACGTAACTGTCCCTGAGCTAATCTATGTAGTCAGAGGAACGGGAATCATAATCCACCCAGTCTAGGACACTCGCCAGCAGGTAGCCAGTGGGTCTGTTACATAAAGAAAAAAAAAGACATACAAAAAGAATAGGAACTCAACGTAATACTCTACTTCTAGGAACCTATTATAGCAAAATAGAAACACAGGAAAAATTTATGTAAAATGTTTTCCATCACTATTATTTATAGAAGTTATTGAAACAATTTGAATATCCAACAGTGTGAAATGAGAAATTAAATTATGGTCTATCCACATGATGAAATATTTGTAGTCATTAAAAATATTTCCCATGAGATTTTAGGTCTGATTGACAGAATTTGAAAATCCCTGGGAAAATATTTGTGAAATATTCAGTTAACAAAAATGAAATACAAAATAATGTACATTATGACCTAACATTGCAAAAAACATACATTTATATAATTTGTCAAATATTGTCAATATGTATATCTAGGTAAGATTACATTTTTCAACCTTTCTGTTTTCTAATAGCCTTAAGTGGTAATTTATACAGTTTATAAATGTATATATAAAACTGCTGTTATAAACTGTGTAAGTATTCCCCTAGTGTAAACTACTAGTACCCGAGGCCCTAGTCCAGTGGTTCTCAAGCTTGACCAGATATCACAGTCCCCTAGACAGTTTTATCAGAATCAGGCTGCTGGGCCTCATCCCAGAGTCTTAATTCAGTTGGTCTGTGGTGTATCCTATTTGTTTGCCCCACAAAGTCACATGCGATGTTGATGATGGTCTGGGTATCACAATGTGAGAACCACTGCTCTAATCATAATCCAGCCCCGTGAAATTCCTTGAACACCCTGCATTGGTGCACTTCTGAGCCTTTGTCTAGCTTCTCCTTCAAACATGAATCCCATTGCCACAACTTCTTGCCTGCCTCTGTCCTCCTCGGTCAAGAATCAGCTGAGGCATTACCTCTCCTGAGAGGTTATTTTCTTAATTTTCTAATCTGGAGCAGGTGACTTCATCTGCTCTCAAAGCATCTACAGCTGACTTTTGTCAGCCTCCCCAGGTGTCTTTGAGACCCAGTATAGCCCCTAGCACAGCTTTGAATGAATGAACCCTGTGATCTTTTTTGACTCATAATTATGTAAGGTTCTTGTTGCTGTTGTTATTCAGTCAAGCTACAAATCAGTAAAACTGAGGTTCACAAGATTAGTTTACCTTTTCAAGGTCAACCAGATAGTGAATGGCAGGGTCAAGTCTCAACTCCAGGTTTCCTCCTTGCAAGTCCAGTATTTTCTATTATTATTCATTGCTGTTTTCCAGTCATAGATGATATCAGCTATGCATCTAGAACTGTCCATTAATGTGAGATCAACTTGGTTCAAAAATAATGTGTCTGAAGCCTGCATCCTCACAAAGACACCAGTAGCAGGAAAGTAGGAGACAAGGGAAATGACTGATTTTTTGGTTTTTTTAACTATTTCTTTGCCTGTTGCTAATTTAGGAGGTTTTTGTGACAGCTTTATTGAGAAAACAGATCACATAATTGACCCATTTAAATTGTATAATTCAATGATTTTTCAGTAATTCAGAGTTGTGCAACCATCATCGCAATTAATTTTAGATCATTTTCATTACACCCAAAAGAAATCCTTACTTTTTAGGTGCTACCCTCCAACCCTCCATCTCCCTAGCTTTAGGCAACCACTATTTCTCTCTAGATTTTCCTGTTCTAGACACTTTATGTGAATTGAAACATGACATACCTGGTCTTTTGTGACATGCTTCTTTCACTTAACATAATGTATTCAAGGTTCATCCATGTTGTAGCAGGTATCAATAATTCATTCCTTTTTATTTTATTGTATAATATATCATATTTTATCTGTCCATAGTGTGATGGACATTTGGGTTATTTCTACATTTTGGCTATTATAAATAATGCTACTAGGAATATCCGTGTACAATTTTATGTGGGCATATATTTTCATTCTCTTGGGTATATACTTAAGAGTATAATTGCTGGTTATGTGGTAATTCTATGTTTAAGCTTTTGAGGAACTGTAAGATTATTTTCCAAAATGGTTAAACAATTTTAGGTTAGTTTTTTAAATAGTGAATGTGTTCAAATAATTGGTAAGTTTTATTTGGACTACGCTAAAAACAAATTTAACCAAAGTATTTACTTTTTGGTCAGTTATTTCTTGTCAGATCCATACAAGTTGACAGTCTCCTGGTCTCTCTGGGGGAGGCTTTCTCAAGCATTTCTACCCACTCTTACTTCTCCATCCTATTTCCTCTGGTTCATCTGTCAACCATGGCTGAATTATCAGTTCACTCAATGTCTATCACCAGCCTGACCATTTCTGAAAACATGGAATAGGCCTAATTGAGCAGGTGCAGTGTTTATTAAAGCCTTGGTGAAGCATGTGAGTTTACTCAACCAATAGACAATGTTTGGCACTGACTTTTCACTGGTAATCATTTTTAACCTCTTAATATATTTCTGCTGAGTTTATGGAAAGCATCATACTGTTAGAGTACTAATCAATCTATCTGTCTCTCATTTCAAAAATATTTATCTACAATCCCATATAGGTTTTTCTTTTATTCATGTTTCAGCTAGGCTTTTCCATAACTGAAGTTAGGTATCTCTAAAAGACCAGAGCTGGGATCCTGTACCCTACTGGAGCAACTCATCATTTCTTACCATAACTGTTGCCCGTGGGCACCATCTGCTGGGTTTTTTATTTGAGTTGGTCAAGAATCTTCCCAAGGTTTTAATCCTAGCTCTTGTTCCATATGAATTCTTTAGCATGCTCATATTCAAGGAGAGTGAATCCTCAAACAGTGTTTTCTGCACATGGCATGATCCTTTCACTTCAAGGACTTTATTCTTAAAGATGTGTTTTGTTTTTAAAGAAACTTTGCTAAACAAGAATGCGGATGAGGAGGAGGCCAACTGGACTTTGAAATTGGTGGCTTTAGTGTTTTGGAGTAGGGGAGCGGGGGAGAAACACACATTTTCCACCCTATTCCAAGACGTATCCTTTGCCCCTTATCAGGATCCTTAGATTTCTCTCCTTTTCCCCACAACTTTGCAACAACATGCTCTATCAATGGTGAACTTACTACAGGCAAGGCGAACTTCCAAATAAATGCATATGAATGACTGAATAAATAGAAATTCTAATTGCAAAATGTTCTAAATTAGGGTTAAAAAATTGGGGAGGTTAGCTTGTAAACCTGTTACATTCAGATTTTAAGTTTATAGTAATTCTGAAATAAGCCAATGAAATTATAATATCCTATTAATGAGGTAATACTTTTAGGATTTTAATATTTCTCAAACAAAATAAACATCCTATGTTTCAGAGCACAGGCTTTAGAGTCAGATATCTTTGGAGGGGGTGTTGGCTCTGCAGTAACTAAATCTTCCTACTCTTGCAAAATGGTAAAATTGGAGTACCAATACAATTAATATCTGCAAATAGGATTTTTGCAAGAATTAAATATAATTATGTAGCCAAAACTCTTTTCCCAGTACCTAGGAGATAGTAAGTACTCAAAAGATACTACTTATTGTTTTATATTCTTATTATTATTACCACTAAAAAGTTGAAATAATCTTCTCTGAGAGAAAGGGCTTCTTCTGAAAGAGTTGTATCAAATATTAACTGATGAACTTTGAAATGGTCTCAAAATCACTGAAATAAAAAGTAGTAAAAAATTATCAAAGGATTTTTGCCTTCAACAAACCCACTGAAAGCAACACAGTTTTTGGAGCGAGTTTTGTACAGTCCTCCTTGAAAATATTCAAAATATTCATCTGCTTTTAAGAACTAGTTGAATCTTCCCCTGGGCTTTGGAGCTAAAATTTTATAGCTGGTCTCCTTTCCTTTATTGTATCACATCAGTCTTGACCTAGTTTCCTGCGGTTGGTCCCTTTCCCTTTATGCTGTTTCTCTCTCTCCTTTCAGAGACCCAATTTCCTTGCAAGGGCGTCAATGGCGGCTGTCTCCATTACCAACACTGGAATCCTGTGAGCATCGTTTTTGCTTTTCACTCCAAATTTTAACCTCTTCTGCCAGTTCATTTTTTTCTTTATTTACCTCTTTGTCCCCTTTGCTTTGAAAAAGTTTAAACCTCCAGAAAAGTTGGAGAAAAAGCATAACGAATACTCAAATACCTTCTATCTAGATCCAATAATTAATAGTTTCCCCCATTTGCCTAATGTCACTCTCCCCCACCCACAACATACACATTTATGGTGGAGTTTTTTAAAAATTATTTGAGAGTTAAGTGCAAATATTTTGACACTTTCCCCCTAAATTTTTCAACATGTGTGTCCTGAGAATAATTATTACACTAGGGAAATTTAACATTGTATAATTTTATTATCTAATACATAATCCATATTTAAATTTCCCCAATTGCCCAATAATGTCTTGTGTGGCCAATCCCCTCCACTCTAGGATCTATCAAGGGTCATGCATTATACTTAGCTGCCATGTCCATTCATCTCTTCAATGTTGGGATTCACCAAGGATTTTCTCTTTCTATTTCATACTCTCCCAATAACCCACTGAATTCATACCCAGCTTTAATTTCCAGGAGTAGGTATTGAATGTCTCTTTATTCTCTATGTAAGTGAATATCTAATCTAATCTAATCTATCTATCTATATATCTATCTATCTATGCATATATTAGAAAGATGGAAGTCAATATCATTTATCCATTCTTCCTTGATCTCCACACCCAAGTAGACACAAATTCTTAAATCTAGAAATCATTCCCTCCAATGATTCAAAAGCAACAGTATGAAAGCTTTGCAAAAGATTTCTTTAAAATTTCTCCTTCATGAATCACATATTTTGAAATATTTTGATTCTTAAAATATATTAATAATCCGAGCCTTTAAAATAAAATCTCATCACAAGACTAACAATTTTAATTTTGGGCTTTTTGAAATAGTAGCAATGGTGTTGAGACTCCTTTCTAAGCTATTTCTAAAAAGGATGCATGTATGCCCAAATTGAAAACCACTATCTTACTAAATAAATGTGAAACTACTTGACCTGCCATGTAAATCTTTTTACACAGTTCCCTTCTTACTTCTGGTCTAATTATCTATCCAACCCCTTATACACAGTAGTACTCCAGCTACTTTTGCTGTTCCCAAAATTTTTCATGCTACTCATTTCTTCTTCTTCCCAAAGCTTGGAATCCTCTATCCCCATTCTTACGTATCAAGGTATTGGCCAATGTCCTGTTCGGTAAGGCCTTTCCTCCTCCACACCATCCACTCTAGTCTTATTTGAATGGTTTCATCAGGGACTTTTTTTTTTTTTTTTGGTAGTTGCCTGGCTGGGAATCAAACCCAAGCCACAGTGTTGAGCGCGTTGAAGCCTTAAGCCACTACACCACCAGGGAACTCTTTCATTTTGCCCATTCTGGTTTTTGGTTTTTTGTCTTTTTGGGGTTTTTTTGTTTTTGTTTTTTTGTTTTTTGTTTTTTGTTTTTTGTTTTTTTTTTTTTTGTGGTTCCCTGGCTGGGAATCAAACCCAGGCCATGGCATTGAGAGCGCCAAAGCCTAGCCACTATGCCACCAGGGAACCCCGGTTTCTCAGTAATTTGAAGATACATCTATTACAGGTTTTATCACATTCTATTACAATTATTCTTCTGTCTTAGGAGACTGTAAGCTACTGAAGTATACTTAATTATACATTCTCTTGTGGTCTGGCACATTGTAGATGTTGAATAAATACATGGTCAATAAATAAAAGTATCAACCCTTGGGCAGATAGTGGAGGTACACAGGCCATTGAATGGAGAGTGCATTGAGGGTGAAGTGGTGGTATATTTGTTCTCTAACATTTTGGGTTCCTGAACTCCTTTGAGGGTTGTATAAAAGCTCAGAACACACTCCCCACAAAGGTGTTTATATGCATATTTACATAAAAGTCCTTACAATGTTAGTCAATGGACTGGGTCTCAGATAATAACTTCTGCTGTAGCCTATGAGTTTTCTGTCAATACAGTTTAGCCAATCAATCACAGGTTACACCTATGTGAGTAGTAAACAGATCACCCATCTGTTTGCACAATTTATTCTTTTACTAGAAAATACCATATTTTGCCATGTATAATGCCTTCCCATGTATAATGTACACCCACATTTTTGGCCCAAACTTTCAGGGAAAAAGTCTTTCATTATAATTTTTTAATTCAAATTTTTGTTTATATTTAGGTACTTGTTTTATATGGATATCGTTATTGATTTTTAGAGTTACACTTTTAACTCATAAGCACAAATAAAAGAAAGACATTTGTATGGATATGAAATTAGTACTACCCATGTATAATACACATCCTTATTTTTCCCTCATAAATCTGGGCAAAAAGTGCACATCATACATGGTAAAATACAGTAACTTTCAATCTGGCAAAGCAGTATCATGTTGACAACAAAAAAAGGGGTGAGTAATCAAATGATTACTGTAGTATTTTAGCGTTAAAACACCCCTTGGGCAAATTAAACTTACTAGTTCCACCCAAATGTGCATGATCAAACTAAATATAGTAGAGATATTATTCCTTTTGTGTGTCAGTGGTCAGGCTTTTAAAAAGATTTAAATTTAAGAAAGTAAGGCTTTACAACCTGGAGAAAATTCACCACTGATAAATCAGTTTCTCTAAATCACATTACTCTATATCTATAATTAAGTCATAATATATCACCAGTTTCCAATAAAGTATGTTTGAAGAGTTCATCCCATATGTGGTCAAGAAGTTTATAAAAGTCAGCAGTATGATACACTATCTTTTTTAAACTTCCTGAAATAAAAAGATGAGAAAATATATTGTTTTAAAGCTAGAGACTTTTCAGACACCCATCATGCAAGGGCTTTTAAAATAGTAATTTAAAGCAGAAGGGCTGCTAAAAAACACAATTCAACTGAGTAAATCTGAAAATGTAATGAGCTTTATTAACTATTTCAGGAATTGGGCAGCATCCTATCTAGCAATTAGAAGGGAGATCCAAAAAGTTGTACAAAACTAAAGGTTTTTATAGACAAGAAACTGGGGTAGGGGGTTGGGGGAAGGTGTGGTGGTGTTACCGGAGAATGGGTCCTTCTCAGTGTGGTGACTAGGTTCTTGGTATCTCAAGCAAAGAATTGAGCGAGACACACACCAAAGTGTAGAGGTGAAACCAAGAAGCAGTTTATTAAAAGGAAAATAAGGTGAAACAAAGAGATAGTTTATTAAAAGGGAAAGTACACTCCAAAGAGGCCGGAGTGGGCCCAAGCAGGAGTGACTCAAGGGCATCTAGTGACAAAGAGGTAGAGAGGGCTCAAGCAAGTAAATGACTCAAGAGCCCTGATTAATGAGGCTTTGGTAGTTTTATTTTCTTTAGTTCTAAGGGGTTACATCTATCCGGTTGTGGGGTCTTTTGATTGACAATTTTGAATTCAGGGGGTCCATTACATTACCTTTGCTATCTGTGCCTGTTCTTTCCCAGAATTCAGTCTGTGACGATATTAATGAACTTCTAGGCATATGTATGATGAGGTTTAGATGAATGAAGATGTTGTACCTCTTATTACACAGGCATTAGGAACTGGCTTAAACTGGTGGACTTCTTATGCCCTTTATTTTCATTGTTTTAGTTAACTCTTTTGTCTGGAACTTCCTCCTGTGGTTGCTTAGCCTGGGACAGGGATTACTAGTGAAAGGGTGGAATCAGGGTGGTGACTACTCTAGCCAGCCATGGGAGGGGTCCCAAGATACCCCCTGTTCTATCTGTCTTCCTCACTTTTCTTTTGAGAGAAGTGGTCCCCACAAATCTGTGTGGGAAGTTGAGGGACTGGAAGTCTCATCTGCATCTGCTTCCTGCTGAAGGTGGCCGTTGTCCCTACCTACTGGGGATTCACGGAGCTGTCACCCTATCTGATCTAAAAGGGGGAGGGGTCTCGAGATCCAACTATGAGACCATGTTGATTTCTTCAGTAGTGATGGGCTGGAAGGCTTGCTGGGATATCAAATGTAACCTGATGGCCCCTAGACTAGAAAAAATTAATTCAGTTAATAGTTTTAAAACTATGCACCCAGGAAGCAGACCCCAAAGCCCCTGTCATTGGGTGGTTACATAATAAACATGAATCACTATGGACTAGGAAAATGTGAAACTGAAAGCTGAAAAACTAGGGAAAAGCAGTCTATCATGGGGGAAGTGGGGGAGGGGCTCCTTCGTTTGGTCCTTATCAGCGGGACAAGAAAGTTAGCAAAGGGTAAGAGGATTGTTTTGGGCAACGCCACCTTTTTTTGGGAGGACAATAGTGGTCTTTCCAGGCAGATGACCTCACTAGTGTTGATCAGGAAATTCCACACTGATTGGTTAAAGGTTACTTTATGAGAGTGGCTAAAACTTCAGTTAAAATTCAGGCATGTCCGACCTATGGCCCAGGATGACTTTGAAAGTGGCCCACCACAAATACTTAAAACATTATGAGATTTTTTTGTGTGTGTGACCTTTTTTAGCATGTCAGCTATTGTTAGTGTTAGTGTATTTTATGTGTGACCCAAGACAATTCTTCCAATGTAGCCCAGGGAAGCCAAAAGGTTGGACACCGCTATATTAAATCTTGATTTGCTGTCCTGGGCATGAGTGACTCCACCGGGCCTGTTTTTTTGTTGTTGTTTTGTTGTTGCTGTTTTTTAACAGAGCACAGCATCATTGTTGATACAGCAAACATATATCTTTAATAATAATAAAATTTTTCTACTAAATTTTATCCTTAGTGATTTTTCAAAATTTAAATTAGACTTGCCATGAAAAAATATTCTTGTTCACTTATAATGTGGCAATTAAACAATGACTGAGTACTTAATGGCTAAAATATATGAATATTTTAAAACTAATGTGCATTTATGTTCCTCTAAGAATTTAAAGTTCTACTGTACTATATGGAATAAACCAAGCTAGTGGATGGGGAGGGAATTGGTGGGGGAGGAGAGGCCAGATCTTATCTCCACTAATATTGTTATTTTGATGATTTTTTGTTGCTATATATTTAAAGAGAAAATAAGCCCTAGAATGGATTCTAACTCCTCCCAGTGGCACAATGGGCATATTATAAGATAAAATTTGTCTAAATGATGTCTTTAATAACTACTAACTTGTATGTGTGTCTTACAACAAAGAAAGGTGATATTCTGGTTTGGTAGACTTCACTTGAGATGGATTATGTAAAAGGATAAACTACCTGAAGAATTTAACTGGATCAAATTATATCTGATAAAAATGAATGGATGAGGAAACATGATTGTAGCAATTTTTTACTATACCAGCAACAATAATTTTTATAGATATTGCATTGGAGTTGCTTCTGTGAAATTATGAGTATTTCCAATTTGGAGCTAATTTAATTATTGCATAAATTAGATGCAGAAGACAGATACATGGCTAGGGAGAATTTGTTCATTCAGTTTCTATATTAACAGGAAAAAATGTGTAATTGATTATCAAAGTTAAGATACTTTTGAAAGTAAAATTGAAGTGCTCTTAATAATCTTGCTGAGACAATAGGAACAAATTAGGCTTTTCCCAAACAAATCGAGTCACACAGTTGTTTTAATTATTAAGCATCTGTTAACATGCCAAGCATAGGATATTTTTAAAGTAAAAGAATAACTGTTACCTTGGGGGATTTCAGTGTCTAACAAGTGAAAGCAGTAAATCAGTCCTGCAAAACTTACTCTTAGACTGCAAAAAGGCACTGCTTTGCCAGCCCACTGCCTTCAGTGACAGCTTTCTCACCCTTTGTTCACTCAGGAATTAGCTCAGTGTCTACGCGCCCATTATCTCTGTTTTGCCATTTTTATGCCTCGATGCAGGTTCCAGTTACCGCTCCCAATGTTGCTCTCTCTGTAGTTCTCTTCTGTACACCATCTCCCTTTGCGGTGGCCCAGGTTTCATACATTTATGTGGGAGCACATGAATGCTCTTGTTATCAGAATTGCACATGCCCTAGAAATGCTCATTCCAGTTTTGAGTATTTGCTTACTCCCTGAGGACTTAGGATATGAGCAGCATTAATCATAAATCTCGGCAGTGGCATTTTCAAGTGGGAAATATTTTCAGTTATTTATAATATGTTGGACACTGATTTGTATTTTGGCTTCCTTACATTTATTGACCCATGCAATCTTGAAAACAACCCTTTTATACCGATTCTATCATTATCCCCAATTTATAGATGACAAAATTGGTACTCAGCTAGTAATAAGCATGGGATCAGGATTTAAATCCAGAAATCTAGCTCTGAACCCCATACTCACAACCAGTAAATGTTACTGGATTAGGCAGAATACCAGGCTCTACTTGGAATTGGCATCCATGAGTTAATTAATCCTTACCATCAGCTCAACTGAAATATGAGTATGTTAAGTGTTGTTAATCTTTTATACAGCTAAATCTGTCTCCTTTTGAGTTGTTTTCTCTCAAAAAAAGTATGTGCTCAAAAATGAAGAAATCTGAAACTACTTAGTGCGTACATTGTCCTTTCACAACATACATATGTACTAATATTTGAGGAAGGTGAGAGTCTGTATTTTAAAGTTTGGAGAAAATACAGCTATTTTAGTTCCAAAACGTACGGGAAATCCACAGTCCTTTATCCAAAAATGCAATCAGTTGAGGGGTCCAAGTATCTCTCATACCAAATATACCCCCCAAAAGAGCAAATAGAGATGATTGGTTCAATCAAAATCTTCAGTCAGAAATGTTCTTTAACATACTGGTCATGTAAAGATGCCTTGCTTGTTTCTACATTTTGAGTAAGTTAAACTATGCTTCAATTACTCAACTTCAAATAGATGCAATTACTAGAATAGTATTAGATATCATAGAGATGTAAAGAGGTTCCTATAGTCTACAATCTATATGAAGTAGAATTGTATTCTATCGGAATACCCCAAATACTCTGTACCTGGGTTTGCTGTTTTATGTTGGTGAACAGAATTAGAGTTCTCTTAGCTTTAGACTTAAATTGTTATAAAGCATTCTAAATTGCCTTTGTTTACTCCTCTTCACTCCTTTGTTCACTGCTGTCTCTAAATATAGTCAAAATGTCTTAAGGCACCTCCAGTTTCTTAAGGAGGGAGAATTAGGCAGTAACTTAGACTAAGAACTGAGTTCAACCGCCACCTATTCCCCTAACTTAATAGCCATTACTGAGAGAGTTCCCTGATGGTGTAGTGGCTGAAGGCTTCAGCCGTTGGCGCTGTTGGCGCTGCGGCCTGGGTTCGATTCCCAGCCAGGGAGCTACCCACATACCAAAAAGGAAAAAAAAAAAAAAGAAAAAACAATAGCCATTACTGAGCAAATCACTCAAATCATTTACATTCTGGTTTCCTAAACTGTAAAATGGGTCATGATTTCTAACCTGTTTAATTTCGAATATTGGTCCAAAATTAAAATGGAGCACTGTATATAATATACTTTGTAATTTACAAGGTTCTCTATGTGAAGTATTACTATGAAATACGGGCAACTGGGCAGCATGAACACATCCTCTGATGTTTGTGTTTATTTTTCTTCCTGCCATTTGACTATTCATGACTGAACATGTGAGAATTCTGAGATCATTCTATACATTATTCTATCTGTACTAATCTGAAGTTTATTAGGCTGTTGAGAGGCTGGTTGTTGTCTATATTTTTATATTCTGTTAAATAATAAAACTAATTACATCTCATAGTTTGTGCTGTTGGTGAGCATTGTTTGGATACTGGAATCCTGGACTATAAAATATTATACTAGTAATTTGGTTGTATCCACAGTTGATGCTCCTTCATTCAGATCTTTTATCAAATTTCTTAGAATCTCAGCAGGATCACATGGATCTTACTGAAACTATAAGGGAATATGATTTTTGGCGTGGTCAAGTGACCCATGAGAAAATTAAAGTTCTTCAAATAAAGTTTCACAAATAAAAAGGTTAGTCATAGATGACAGATAACAGAGAAATGTTACTTAAAAAATTTAACAAATCTCATTTATTTGCTCTTAAATTGAATTAAGAGGAAAAAAATGGGTTATTCATTTCTTTTTTTTCTTTGCTTTCAGTTTTATATTCCACATATGAGTGAAATCATGCAGTTCTTTGTTTTTTCTGTCTGGCTTATTTCACTTAGCATGATGATCTCCAGGTCCCTCCATTTTGTCGCAAATGGCAATATTTCATCTTTTCCTACAGCTGAGTGATATTCCATTGTGTATATGTACCACAGCTTCTTTATCCAGTCATCTGTCGCAGGGCACTTTGGTTAGTTTAATGTTTATTTGGGGATGAGTGGGTTAGGGAGGGGAGAAAGAGGAGGGGGTGGGAGAGGAGGGGGGGAAGCTAAATATAAGGTGATGGAAAGAGAAGTCACATTAGGTGGTGAACTTATTATACATCAAGTTGACAATGCACTGTAGAACTGTATGCCTGAAACCTATGTAATCCTTGCTAACAGATGTCACCCCAATAAAAAAAAAAAAGAGGAAAAAATGTAAAACTTGTGTAATAAATAAAATATTCAATACTTTTATAATTTTTTTGAAATAATTTCAAAATCAAACCATTTAGGAGAATAATGAAAGGAACTCCTATATCCAGATTTACCAATTTTTAACATTCCTGCCACTTTATTATTCTTTCTCTTTGTATCTATCTGCACATGCACACATTATTATTCAGATTTTCTGAATCATGAGAACACCGTATATCATGCAACTTTAACCCTTAATACTTCAGTGTGAATTTCCTAAGAACAAGGATTTTCTTCATGTAAACACCCTAATCAAATTTAGCAAATTTAATATTGATACAGTATTCTTGTCTAACCTACAATCTACATTATAATTTTGAGAATGGTCTTAATAATGTCCTTTATCAATTTTCCCCCTCTTTTCAATACTAGGTACCAGTGTAGAATCATAACGCACTTAGGTGCCGTATTTCTTTAATTCTTTTATTTAAAAAATTTCTTGGCTTTAATCTTTCATGACATGTTTTTTAATAGTACAAAGCAGTCAATTTATATCAATGATACTTAGTTTGAATTTGTCAGATAGTTTACTTTGATTTTATTCAGATTATGCCTCTCCATCCTGAATAACAAATACGATGTTTCTGCCTTCTCTTGGTATTACATTGAGGGGCACATGACATCCAATAGTCCTTAATTCCTAATATTGTTTGAGAGGATACCTGTTTTTGTTATTACACAATTACTATATTTCTCCTTGTGCCTAATCTTGCCCTTGTTTTGCAGGTAGAAAATTAAATATCCTGCTTCTCATCAGACAACCCAGCCCCTCCCCTAAAGATTTATTATCTTTTCACAATTATTGATAGCCTGAACCAAACTACAGTGTCATTTGAAAAGAGATTTTCGAACTCCACCACTCCCTAATTATATATTCATATGTGTGTGTATATATCTTTTGAATTTTCAAATATTTGTATATATTTTAATTATAGTTGACATAAGGTGTTATATTAGTTTCAGGTGTACAACATAGTGATTCAACATTTATATACCATACAAAGTGATCACCACAATAAGCCTAGTCACTGTATATATTTATTACAATGTCAATGACGGTTCCCTATGCTGTTATATTCCCATGACTTATTTTATAACTACATACAAAGTATGTACTATTCAATAGCCTTCCTCTTTTCCACCCCACCCTTTTCCTCTTCATTCTGGCAACCATCTATTTGTTATGTATATCTATGAGTTTGTTTTTATTTTGTATATATGTTTGTTTTTTAGATTTCCCATATAAGTGAAACCATACAGTATTTGTCTTTCTCTGTCTGAATTACTTCTCTTAACATAGTACTCACTGAGTCCAACCATGTTGTTGCAAATGGGAAGATTTTCGTTCTTTTTTATGACTTAGTAATATTCCTCTGTGTATGTACCACATCTTCTTTATCCATCCATCCATCCATGGGCATCTAATTTGCTTCCATATCTTTGCTGTTGTAAACAATACTGCAATGAACATAGGAGTGTATATATCTTTTTGAGTTACTGTTTTCATTTTCCTTGGATAAATACCCAGAAGTGGAATTGCTACGTCATATGGTAGTTCTATTTTTAAATTTTGGCAGGACCTTCATACTGTTTTACAGAATGGCTGTATTAGTTGATAACCCCACCAAGAGTGTACAGGGTTTCCTTTTCTCCACATCCTCACCAATACTTGATATTTGTTGTCTTTTTGATAATAGCCATTCAAACAGGTATGAGCTGATATCTCATTGTGGTTTTGGTTTGCATTTTCTTGATGATTAGTGATGTTGAGCATCTTTGTTTGTGTCTGTTGGTCATCTGTATGTCTTCTTTAGAGAAATGTCTATGCAGGCCCTCTGCCCATTTTTCAATTGGATTGTTATATTAATTAAACAGGGCTCCCTCTTCCTTCCAAAGGGTGTTGATGTAACTTAGATGTGTTACTTGCAATGATTATGCATATGTTCTCTCAAGAGCTAATAGTTGTAAATCAAATGCAAGATTTCTACCAGTATTTTTTTTTTCTGGTCATAGCTGAATCAGGGACATTTAGAAATAAAATTTAACTTGTTTACCTGTGATATATGATAGTGTACAAAATAAGAAGTAATAGACTATGTCTAGGTTATATATCTAAAGGCCTTGCAGTGCTAAGATGCTAGTATTCTAATTGTTGAAAGACAAAATTAAATCATTACAGGTATGTTGTAACAATGTGCTTATATGTGCTTATATTCAATTAGACTACCATCTTTAATCTTAGAAGATGGTTATTTCACAGAAAAAATGAATTTTCTCATAAAATGAGTTTGGGGATATTCCCTTCTCTTCCAATCTTTTTAGAAGAGTTTGAGAAAGAGTAATTTAATTCTTTAAATGTTGGTAGAATTCGCCTGCAAAATCATCTGTTCCTGAGCTTACCATTTTTGAATGACTTGTGATTACTGATTGACTCAGATTACCATTGGTCTGTTCAGATTTTCTATTTCTTCATGTTTTTGTCTTATAAGTTGTATGTTTCTAGGAATTTATTTATTTTACCTCAATTATCCAATTTGTTGACATACAGTTATTAATAGTAGTTGTGATTTTATATTTGTCAGTTGTACTGTCTTCTCTTCCATTTTTTATTTTATTTATTAGAGTCTTCTTTTTCAGTCTAGCTAAATATTAGTCACTTTTGTTAATCTTTTCAAAAAAAGAACAGCTCTTAATTTCATTGATTTTACTATTGTTTTTCTGGTCTCTATTTTATTTATTTCCACTCTGATCTTTGTTATTTTCTTCCTTCTGTTTAACTTTGAGCTTAGTTCTTTTTTCTGTTTCTTTAAGGTACAAAGTTGGCTTATTTGAGATCTTTATTTTATATGTGTGCATACACACACATATACATACACATATGTATTTATGGGTTTATTTATATGTTCTCAAGTTTCTTCAATTATGCTGTGTATCTGCTTTTCTGCCAGTACCAGGCTGCTTTGATTATTGTCTCTTTGCAGTAAAATTTCAGGTCAGAGTATGTGATACCTCTGGGCTTGTTCTTTTTCCTCAGGATTGCGTTGGCTATTTAGGGTCTTTTGTAATTCCACGCAAATCTGATTATTTGTTTTGTTCTATTTCTTTAAAAAATCCCATTGGGATTTTATGGAGATTACAATAAATCTGTATATTGCTTTGGGTAATATGTCCATTTTAACTATGTTGAGTCCTTCAATCCATGAACACAGAATATTTTTCCATTTCTTTGTGACTTCTTCAATTTTTTAAAATAATTTTATAGATAATATAATTCTTTACATAGAAAACCCTGAAGACTCCGTAAGGTTTCTTCGGAATCATCATCTGACAGCTTCCTGAGATTCTTTAGTAGGTAACAATCTCTATCTTTTGATGCTTTTTAAATTCTTTTCTTTTGTTGTTGTTTTTGTTGTGAATTTTGACAGTATAATGTAACTTGGAGAAGGTCATTTTGAATTGAAATAAGAGGGTGGAACTATTAGCTTCATGAAATTACAAGTTAAGTCACTTCCCAGTTTTGGGAAGTTCTCAGATGTTATTATGTTTAAATAAATTTTCTGTTCTCTTTTTTACCCTCTCTTCTTCTGGATCTCCATTGATTTTGGTGTGTGTGTGTGTGTGTGTGTGTGTGTGTGTGTGTATTTTTTTATGTTATACCATAGTTAATATCCTCTAACTCATTGATTCTCTCTTCTATTTGCACTATTCTGAGGTTGGTGCTCTCTATTGAATGTTTTACAATTAATTCATTGATTCTTGAGCTCTAAAATTTTTGTTTCATTGATTTTATTATTTCTATCTTTTTGATAAATTTCTAATTTTCTGCATGTTTTCCTGAATTTATTGAATTGCCTGTGTTTTCTTGTAACTCAATGGGTTTTCTCAGAAGAGGTATTTTGAAATCTTTATTGGGTTAATTACAAAATTCTGTGTCCTTGCATTCAACTAGTGAAAGATTATTATGATCTTTTGATAATCATGTTTTCTTGATTCTTAATGTTCCTTGGAGTTTTGTTTGCTGTTTTTGAATTTAAAATAGCATTTACCTCCTCTAATCTTGACCAGTTGCTTTCAGAGAGGAGATCATTTTCATTGGTATTGCTTATATCTAGGGTTTTCTTCTACCTTGTATGGATACATCTGCTCCATGTTTTTTGCTACCTCTTGTGTTCCCTCCATTCGTTTGTTTTTAATGAGGACTTTAAAAATCTACTATCTTAGCAACTTTCAAATATGTAATGCAGTATTTATTAACTATAGTCATCATGTTGTACAATTACATTCTCATGACTTAATTATTTTATAGCTGGAAGTTTGTAAGTCTGTTTTAGTTTGGAAGCAGCTAGAGGTTTAAAAGTCCTCAGTCTCTGTTCTCTGGCACTCTTCTTTGAATCACTATTCTCTTAATGAGCCAGATTTTAAATCTAAATGACATATCTCTATCAATCATTCTTTGGTGCTCACACCTCATTAAATACTCAAGAGTTGTTCATTGAGTTTCCCTAATTCTCTCAAAACCAGGTTGCCATCCCCTTCCCAAGTTCTTTATCTCCTTCTCAATCTAGTTTACACTTGGCAGATTAATCTTCTTCAAGCATAGCTGTAAGTATTCAGTTGCTGTTAATAATGTAAAATGGCTCTATACCACTCATAGAATAAGTATTTAGGATCCAAACTTGATATTCTTCAGTGGTCTGGCTTTAAAATATTTTTATGCTATTTTCTGTATTCTGTAATATAGAATTATTTGATGCTCCACATACATACCCCACACTTCCTGTCTCAGTATATTGCAAGACTCTGCCTAGAATTCCCAATGCCCTCCAACTCCTCCATCCAAGCAGGTCTAGATTCTATTCATTCTTAAAGGGATTAGTTTAGATTCCAGCTTTGTTTTGAAATATTTTCTAGCCTTCCAGCTGGAAGTAATAGCTTTTTTTTTTTTTATGAAATCTTGTTGTTTTTATTTTTATTTCATTCATTGCATTGGCACTTTGGCTTTGTACTATTGTAATAATTATGCAATTTTAATATTTATAGAACACGTGCATGTAGCAGATACATTGGTAGATACTATGGAAGCAAAACTGTATTAAACAAGGTTCAAATCCTAAAGCAGCCTCCCTTCTATAATAGTATGTTTATGGACATTTTTTTACCTTTCCCATCAAATTAAAAATAAGAAAGCATTTAGTACATAACTGACTGACTTCCCAAAAAGTGTTAAAAAAGAAAATTAGCTTATGGGAAATAAACACATTATGTAACACTTAATGACAGGGATATGTTCTGAGAAATACATTATCAGGTGATTTTTATCATATTGCAAACATCATAGAGTGCACTTACACAAACCTAGGTGGGATAGCCTATTACACACCTAGGTTATATGGTATAGACTATTGCTTCTAGGCTACATGCCTGTATAGCACGTACAAATCAACACAAGATTAAATCAAGTACAAGAGAAAATGATACAATCAAGAGAAGCTGTAAACATGAGATGTACTTGTATGAGGCTGCTGCCAGCATAACATGGTACACTGCTTTGTAGCAAACTTTTGTTAAAAGTAGAAAGAGTACCCTCTCAAATAACAATAAAAAGTGTAGTATAGCATATACATAAACGAGCAACATAGTCGCATATTGTCATTATCAAGTACATGATTGTGTTATATTTTATATGACTGGCAGGACAGTAGATTTGTTTATGGCAGCATTATCACAAACATGTGAGTAATATGTTGCCTATGACATTTGAATGACTATGGTGTCACTAGGCAATAGGAATTTTTCAGCTCCATTGTAATCTTATAAGACCACTGCCATATACACAGTTCATTGTTAATTAAAACATCATTATGCAGTACTTGACAAAAATAGTAACAAAAATATTATGATCAAGAGAAACCAAAAGTATTCTTATCTTCATCACCACAGACACGTTTTCAGAACATTCTTTTACTTTATATGTCCCAATCTATACTAAATTTCACCAGTTCAACTTCTTTCCAATTTTTCTTTCCTCTTTTCTTCCTCTTTCCCAGTGAAATGAAAAGGAAAACTTTTCATTTTTCAAGTAATGGCTTTTAAAGTTTCCATGTAAATGGGAGTATACTCCTAAATACAGACTTAGTAATTTAAAAAAAAGTCATTTGTAGAAGATTGGTCACAAATGACTTGTCTAATGAGACATGATATTGATGTCAGTATTCTCTACAGCTGTGGTTGTCAAATGTTAGCCTTCATTAGAAACCCCTGAAGACTTTGCTACAACCAGATAAATGGAACCCCATTCCCAGAATTTCCTAATTTAATAGTATGTCTGGAATGGGGCCCCAGAATCTGCATTTTGATCAAATTCTCAGATACTGATGCAGTTGTTTCAGGGACCACGCTTTTAGAAACACTGCTGTACAGAATTATTCTGCTCCATGCATTCTTTGAAAGTCTTTCTAAGAACATCCAATTAATTATATTTTTCATTTCTTATGGGTTTTTAAAAAAGACAATAGTCCTACATAATGATTATATGTGGCTACTTTGATTAGCAGTCTTAGGTCTCTATATCATTTGTTACTTCTAAAAATGATTACATTAATAAACAATATTTTTGAAGGCTTATGTTATCAAACTGTTATGTAGTAGATAATTTCATTATAATAAAATTTGTGAAGATGTAATATTATCTGTGTTTTACAGATATAAAAACAGTTATATAGCAGTAAGAAGTATAAAGCTTAGATTCACACAGAAGTCTATCTAACATCAGATTATGAGGTTTTACTCCCTCCCTTCTATTTCCTTTGAAATAATAAATTTGTAGAGACCAGAGATGGATTATTTTGGTTTCTTTCACACAATTTAATTGAACAGAGATAATTAATCAATTAATATATTTCCCGAAGATAATCATTATTACAATTTCTCAGACAAAATTATTATGCCATCATATCTCTTTTCTTTAATAAATAGTCTAACTTCTTTTTTGTTAATGTTCTATTTCATCACTAATAAATAGTGAGCTCTTATTGGGGGTGTGCATTAGTCATTTTTATGGTCTCAGAACTGAGCACATTTTTCGGCCATACCATAGGCATCCAAGAATCATTGACTGAACTCAGTGAAATTTGATTTGTCTCACAATTTATTTTCTCAATGCCAAGTCTCATCACATAATATTAATGATTAGGTTTAAACACTTCTATCAAAATGCAAGCAATTTTCTGGAATAAGCTTAAAAAATACACAATTTTATAAAGAATTTTATTAATCACTTCAATCTCAATAATACTGTTTTTTAGAATAATATAACAAAATAAAAAACTGAGATATGAATATAATATACTAGGACTTTAATTTTCTTTCAACAGTGCTTGCTTTATGCCCTGACTCTGAGAAAAAATTATTACTAAGCATTAAATAAAAGAAAAAGTTTTTTCCTATAAAGGTGTGATTTTCCCACTCTTATCTAAAGAGCAATCACCATCCTATTCTTTCTAAGGGGCAAAAATATCTATATTACCCATATATTACATTGATAATATTTGCATTAATACAAAATAAAACACTGTCTTTTTGTCTCCCTTTACAAAGTACTGCCCAGAGAAAATAGTAAATATACCATCAGAAGACACTAGGAAAACAAAATTAAAATTCTGATTAAAACCCAGATATTAAAAAAATCCTTGGCCAAACTCCAGAACAAATTATACCACACACACACACACACACACACACACACTCACACACTCACACTCACACTCATATATATTTCAGGGCACAGCTGCCAAAGGAATTCAATTAAAAAAAGAGTGTTGACAGGAGACCAGCAGTGCGAGCTCACAGGAAGCAAGAAAGCATATACAAGGTAATTAGATATTTGATCTGTGACATATTAAAATTAAGTGAAGATGATGTGAACTAAGTTATAGAGCAGTTTGAAAGACCTACCATGAAACCAGGGGTAAAAACAGCAAGATCACACAATCACATTGTTTGTTTGGGGCCCCATTCAAGATTCTGGGATATATTACCCTAGCAATATATGATTTTTGTGGTGTATGTCCAATAATTTTTAAAATTTTGTTTTGATATCTTATTAAGATTAATTTTACTTCAATACCTAATTTTGTCTCTGTAACACTGTATATATCCCTTTTCCTGGAGAGCTTCCTAAATTGAAATTATTATAGTCAATACCAGTAATGACAATCAGTAATGGTAAAATTCAATATTATTTGGCTATTTTTTTCTAGTCCAAAATATTTAGAAAAGTTTACTTCTAAAGAACATAATTATGGAATCTGAGCTCCCAATTCAGTATGTACAATTAGTTTTGTTTTTAAATATTTACCATGAACAGTGGTTTGTGTTTTAGGTACAATGACTCAATGCCAATGAGAAATTAGAAGCCAGGTATTTTTCAAGTTTGTTGCTTCTAAATAGGCAGCTGTTTTATTAAGTCAGGTATAATTTTGAAAATGTTAATATACTGCCAAAACCTCAGTGTATTAGGTGAAGAAAGAAGCCCATGTTATTTTAACCTTATGCATTGGAGAACAGATACAGCATTGGAAGGGAAGAAGCCAAGATTAAATGATACTGGGTCCAACCACAAACTGTCAAGCCAGGTAGGATGTTTACAAAGGCCATCTGCCCAGAGCCTTAACTTTTAAATCAAAACTTCACGAACAAGCACAAGAGTTTAATTACCTCTATACATTTTATACACATACACAAGAGTAAGAGAGGAAAGGATGGAGGGATGGAGGGAGGTGGAGAGATAGACAGACAGACAGACATGCAGGCGTGAATCTGTCCTCACTAGATGTCCAGTCCCATGAGATTGTATTGAGAGCATTTTGCAACCTAAGGGACTTGAGATACAAAGCCCACAACATAATCTGGTGTCATCTGAGGAAACAGCTGTCCTCCAGTGCTGGAGGAAAAACTGCTTGTGGGGGATTTATTGAGTAAGAACATGCCTGTATACTGTACTGTCTGCTTGGTCTAAGGGATTTCACAAGTGATTTTTCATTATAAACAATTTGGCTTTGCATTCTGGTTTAAGAAAGAAATCCTTAGTTAAGAATTGATTCTACTATACCCCAAGATAGGATCACTTCCAATCAGGAGTGTACAACAGAAATAGGAGCAAATCAAGTATAATCGAGTATGTGTAGCAAGTAAACATTCAGATATGCAGAACTTATATGCCTCTATAGTGTTCTAGAAATCAACACAAACCTCCATCCTACCTGATTGCAGTTAATTCTTATTAAAATTAGTCATTTCATAAACCCACAAATATATGGAGAGATCATTTTTGACAAAGGATCCAAGAATATACAATGGGGAAAAGAAAACCTCTTGAGTAAATGGTGCTCGGAAAATTGGAAAACCACATGCAAAAGAATGAACCTGAACTGCGAACTCTTACTGTATACCAAAATTACCTCAAAATGGATTAAAGATCTCCACAGAAGACTCAAACAATAAACTGTATACAAGAAAACATCAGAACTAAACTTATAGACTTTAGGCAGAGGGAGGACTTCATGAACCTAACCTCGAAGGGAAGGGAAGTAAAAGCAAAAATAAATGAATGGAACTACATCAAACTTAAAAGCTTCTGCACAGCAAAAGAAATCATCAGCAAAAGCAGAGAGACAGCCAACAAAATTGGAAAAAATATTTGCAAACAATGCCTCTGATAAGGGGCTAATATCTAAAGTATACAAAGAACTCTTACAACTCAACAAGAAAAAAACCAAAAATTCCAATTAAAAAATGAGCACAGGACCCGAACAGACACTTCTCCCAGGAAGACATACAATGGCCAACAGATATATAAGAAAAAATTCACAACTTCACAAGTTATTAGGGAAATGCAAATCAAAACCACAGTGAAATACCATCTCATATCTTTTTCAATGGTTATTATCAACAAGACAAGAAACAGCAAGTGTTGGAGAGACTGGAGAAAAAGGAACTCTGGTACACTGCTGGTGGGAGTGCAAACTGGTACAACCACTGTGGAAGGCAGTGTGGAGGTTCCTCAAAAAAATTAGAGTTACATAATACTCAGAAATTCCTCTTCTGGGTATATACACCAAAAATTTGAAAACCTTAGTCCGCAAAATATGTACCCCAGTGGTCATCACAGCACTACTCACGATGGCCAAGTCATGGGAATAGCCAAAGTGTTTTTTGATAGATGACTAGATAAAGCAGCTGTGGTACATATGCACAATGGAATATTACTCGGCTAGAAGAAAAGACAAAATAGGGCCATTTATGACAACATGGATGGACTTTGAGATCATCATGCAAACCAAAACAGACAGAAAAAAACGAGAACCATATAATGTCACTCATATGTGGAATACAAAGCTGAAAGCAAAAAAAAACAAAAACTCACGGACACAATCAATAGTTTAGTGGTTAGTGGTCATCTGAAGGTAAGGGGGAAGAGGGGTGAGAAAGAAGGGACAGAGTCTCAAATACATGATGATGGAAAGAAAACTGATTCTGGGGGATGAACACATAACAACACACAGACGATACACTGTAGAATTGTACACCTAGAACCTATGTGATTTTCACTAACTAATACCACCCCAATAAATTTAACAATAAAAAGTAAAGCATAAATTAGTCATTTCAAATTTAAGCTAACCATTCAAGATATTTCATTTTCTATCTTCTTTCCCAGGTTCTTAGGTTCTTACCTGAGTTTATGGGGATTAGTGACTCGTGATGATACGGGGGGCAGCAGAAGGCTGGTTATTAGTCGGCATCTGGTGAGCTGCCGACATCTTGAATCTCCCCAGTCCCCAGCATTTTGTCTTCCAGTGCTAGCACCCACTGATACCCACCATCCCATTGGGCATAGTCATTGTTGCACAAAATTTATGTTCCTCTCTCCATACAGAGAAGGCCTTTCCAATCTACTATCCCTCATTCATCCACTTCTACTCTACCCTTGGGGCTATGGAATATCTCTGTTCTTTTCTTGAACCTCTTTGGGGTCATAGAAAAATGTCTATAGAATTCTCTCAGTTCTGATCTACCTACTCACAGCATACCACCACCTGTAAGCCACTGTTACAGTACCAAGCTGATATAGTACAGGGACAATCTTCTATTTTGCTGGCATACTTGGGTTCCACCTTATAAGCTAGCATATGTCCCTCTTCCCTTGAAATGACCAACTTAAATGAGAGGTATAAGAGGTTCTGTCATCTGCCTCCATTTGCAACTAACCAGAGAGAGAACATAGCACAACCCACTCATGTCTCAGACACTCACACCCAAGATTCATTCTGATGTCTTTTTTTTTCCCTATTAATAATCTCCCTAAGCCCAACTTGAAGAACCTTTATCAAGATTGAAAAATGTACCATTTTGGGGGGTATGAATTTTACATTTTGAATTCTTTAGTATCTGCAATATAAAAACCCAGCCCCTGCAAGTTTAGTACTATTATCTTTGTCTTAAAGTTCAAAAATCTATTTCAAAACGTAAAAGCTAAGCATTCATTTCTTTCACTCTGCATTTCTGTGATAACATCTCTACCACGAGGTTAATAAGTCCACTGACTTAGCTTCTGGGATAAGAGAAAATATTTAATAAAGTCCTAAGTGAGGGAACATACCAACCAATGTGACATGGCATCATCTCAACGGTTTATCAGGCAACTTGGAGAGAAAATGTCTTTTCGATAGATGCTAATGGGGAATTCTATCTTAATGGAATAGATTATTACAAATTTCTTAATTAGGCATCTCCAGAAACCCTTGAGAATCTAAGGTAGGACTTAAAACTATGGTGGTAACAGGGATCTCTGATGAGGTAAAGAAAACTGTGGTTGAACTTGTAAATTTTCTTAAACTACTTTGGGTGTCAAAGTAACTGGAAGTTATGGAATTCTTTACATTTTTGTTTAATGGAATTCAGCTATTAAAAATATTCTATTTTGAACATATTTGTATAAACTAGAATCATGTTTATGAGAAGGATCTCCCTCTTTTTATTTCTTTGCCACTCTACCTCTCTCTTTCTCTCTCCAATAAATGTATAAAATCCAAGTAGTAATGGATACACAAATCCATGGAAAGCAAATAACAAAAACAGGTATAATCAATTTTATCCCGTTCACATTAATTTGTGATGTCTTCTTTCAATGTATCTCTTATTTGAAGTACTGTACTTTAAGAGTAGTAGCAAACACCATAGTTTTTTTTTTTTAAATGGAAGTAACTTGGACTTAGGAAATTTTTTTCTGTAGATTTTTCCCCCCTAGAATCTGGAAAAGACTGCTGTTAATCGTTTCTTATTTTCTTGCTTTTCTGTTGGAATCTTTTTGGCTCGACAAACATGTATTTCATGGGATCACAGTTTGAGAACTACCATGAAACCATCTGATATAATTATATTAACTTACTCTTGTTCTATCTTTCAAAGGTTTGGAAGCAACTCTTTCCTATGATCAGTCTCTTCTCTACATGGGTTACAAACAGCCTAAAGTAAAGAAAGAGATTTTGGGACCCTAATGTGGTTCACATGTTATTGTAAGCAAAACTTTAGGCTTTTGCACACACAGGGCAACAGAGGAACAATTTTTTTGCATGTTTATTTTTACTTATATTCATTTTAAGTGAAAGACAGCCAACAACTAGAAAGAAATAAGATTTAGAAAAGATTTCCATCATGAGAGAATGTCTCCCAGCAGTTCTTGGTACAGGCAATATTAGATTTCCTGCCAAAACTCATTCAAAAAGTATTTCAGTAGTACTTGTGACTTGAGAGTATTTGGAATGAGTCACACAAGAGAATTGTTCTTCCCGCAACTGCCCTTTTGTAGCAGTTTGAGCAATAGTAGCTAGAAGAAGCAGTAAAATGACGATTGATGGGGTAGAGTTCAAAGAGAAAGTATCTGTCCCTTACAAGCTGAGTTTTGAACAATTGTAGGCAAACATTTACTGCTTTCAGTGAGGCTCAGATGTAGGTTATAGAAGCAAACCATGAGTTAGAGGCAGAAAGAAAACTAAGAAAAGAAGATTAGGAGCAGACCAATACTCTGATAGATACATCGTTCTAAGCTTGCCCAATAGCAAGAAAGGTTTAGTAAACAGTCGCTAGAGTTCTGCTTTGTAGATTTCATGCATGCAAGTTCCACATTTTAACTCAATGGCTGTCCATAGGTAGAAGAGCCATAGGAGAAGCATTTGTTTCATGAATTTGCAATCCAAAGCTTAGAAAAATTCGGCAAACACTGTCTTTAAGCCTTTGTTCACTGTAACTGGGATATTTTAAGGAGTGAAGTCTGTTTCAAATAAATTTTTGATGATCTTATAAAGTATCAAGTAAAAGTACCTGTTCAGACATTGTTAAGGCATGTAAATGAGAAAGACCCACATGAAACTATAGTTACTATCCTGTATCATTGACAGATTTACAAAAATAGGCCCATAACAGGGAGCAAACCTATTGAAATAAGTCAATACATGGTCAGTTTAAATTGTCTGAACAATTATATAAATGTATAAAATTAAATGCCTACAAGTACCCCCCAAAATGAATGTAATTGCATCTTCGAGTCTAAGATATTTTACTATTTTTGGAATCAGTAATGTTACAACATTTATGTGGTGGTGAGTTTTTTCCTGAACTATTGTAATTAGACCAGTTTTATCAAACATAGGAGCATCTTAAAACTGGGGGAATATGACAATAGTTTGATAATGTGAAAACGAAAGCCTTAATTTCTCTTAGGATATTTTCCCCCTAGTTTTATTGCAATACAGTTAAGGTACAATACTCTAAGTCATCATGTTGTTCATTACATCTCTAGTACTAATTTATTTTATAATTGGAAGTTGGTACACTTTGACAACCTTCATCTGTTTTCCCTCCCCTATTCCTACCACTGAAAACCACAAATCTGATCTTTTTCTGATAATAATTTATGATTCTACATATAAGTGAGATCATACAGTATTTGTCTTTCTCTGTATGACTTTAATTCACTTAGCATAATTCCCTCAAGATCCATCCATGTCATTAAAATGGCAAGATTTCCTGCTTTTTTATGGCTGAATAATATTTCATTGTGTCTGCATATGTATACATTTGTATATATGTATATACATCACAACTTCATTCATACATAATTTTTTTCTTCTGTTAATATGAAATATCACACATAGTAATTTGCATATATTAAACTATCCTGCATCCCCAGGGTAAATCCCAATTGATCATAGTGAATGATAATTTTAATGTGCTGTTGAATTTGTTTTGCTAGTATTTTATTGAGAATTTTTACATCTATAGTCATCATAAATATTACCCTATAATTAATTTCCTTATCATGTTTTTCTATGGCTTTAGTATCAGGACAATACTGGCCTTGTAAAGTAAATTTTAAAGTGCTCCTTCCTCTTTAATTATTTAGAAAAATTTGAGAAATACTGGCATTAACTTTTTTTTTTTTTTTTTTTTTTTTTGTGCTTCCATGGCTGGGAATCGGGAATCGAACCCAGGCTGAGCATTGATAGCACCATAGCCTAGCCACTACACCACCAGGGAACCCCAGCATTAATTTCTTTAAATATTCTGTAAAATTCACCAATAAAACCCTTTGATTCTAGGCTCTTCATCATTAAGAAGTTTGTGATTACTGATTCAATCACCTTACAAATTATTTTTTTTCTGTTCAGATTTTTTTATTTCCTCCTTACTCAGTCTAGGTAGGTTGTATGTTTCCAAGAATTTTAAAATTTCTTCTAGATTTTCCAGTTTATTGACATATGGTTGTTTTTGGTAGCTTCTCATGATCCTTTGTATTTCTGTGGACAAATACCACAGACATAGCAGTTGTGGTATTTGTACCACATTTCAACAAATGTCTCCTTTCACTTACAATTTGTTCATTTGGATTTTTTTCCTTTGGTAGTCTAGCTAAAGGTTTGTCAATTTTGTTAATCTTTTCCAAGAACCAACTCTTAGTTTTTTCAATTTTTCTATTTTATTGTTCTCCATTTCATTTATTTTTGCTCTAATCTAACACTTCCTTTCTCCTGCTAACATTGGGCTCCATTTTTTTTCTAGTTCCTTGAGATGGAGAGGTAGGTTGTTTATTTGACATTTTTTGTTTTTTAATATAGGCATTCATTGCTATGAACTTTTTCTCACAATTGCTTTTGCTACATCCCATAAGTTTTTGCATTTTGTGTTCCCATTTATGTGTCAAGATACTTTTTTGTTTTTTTTCTTTTACTTTCTTCTTTAATCTGTTAATTGTTCAGGAGACTGCTATTTAATTTCCATGTATTTGTGAATTTTCCAGTTCTCATATTATTGATTTCTAGTTTTAAATGATGTGATCAGAGAACATACTTTGTTTGATTTCAACCTTCTTGAATTTGCTAACACTTGCTTTGTACCTAACACATGGTCCATCCTAGAAAATGTCCCATGTGCATTTTAAAAAGAGTATTTATTTTGTTATTGTCAGAAGGAATGTTCTGAATATGGCAGGGCCATTTCGTATATAGTGTTGTTCAAATTGATGTTTCCTTATTGATAATGTCTAAATGATTTTATTGTTGAGAATGAGGAATTAAAGTCCTCAAATATTATTGCACTGCATTGCTATTTATTTCTCTTTTTAGCTCTAGTTTAGTTTTTGCTTTATGTACTTACATAGGTACTCTTATGTTGGGTACATAAACATTTACAATTGTTATCTCCTCTTGATGAATTGACATATTTATTATTATGACTTTGTCTTTTTGCCTTTTTTTTTTGTTTAAAGTCTATTTTATCTGATATAAGTAAAAGTAAGCCACCCCTGCTTTTGTTGTTGTTGTTAATGTTTACTTGAAACATCTTTTTCCATCCCTTTACTTTAATTCTATGTGTGTCTAAGGCTAAAGTGAGTCCTTTGTAGGCAGCATATCTTTGGATCATTCTTTTTTAATTATTCAGACACTGTGTCTTTTGACTGGAAAATTTAGTAATTATTGTTAGGCAAGGGCTTATTACTGCCATTTTTATAAATTATTTTCTGGCTATTTTGTAGATCCATTTTTTCCAAGCATCTTACCCTGTCTATTTTCTGTGTTCTGATTACTTTTGGTACCAATGTCAACATTTTTACCTGTTCTTTTGTGAATACTATAAGTGTTTCTCTTGTGGTAACCATGAGGCTTACATAAAATATCTTAAAATTATAACAACTTATTTTTATTGATAGTAACTTAACTTTGAAAGCATTCTGAAACTTTATACTTTTAATTCTCCTCACATTTTAAGTTATTGATGTTATAGTATGCATACTTTTATATCATGTATCCAATAATGGATTTTTGTAGTTATAGCTATTACTAATTTGGTTTTAACTTTTAAACTAAAGTTGTAAAGTAAATTACACACCATTATTGCCATTACAGACTTTTTTACTATATGTTTATCATTACCAATGAGTATTATACTACCTTTTTTTTATGATGTTAATTGGTCTTCTTTTACTTTCATTCAAAAAACTCTCATTAGCCTTTCTTATAAGGCAAGTCTAATGGTGATGAATTCCCTCAACTTTTGTTTGCTTGGGAAAGTCTTCATTGCCCCTTCATTTCTGTAGGACAGCTTTTCTGAGTATAGAATTCTTGGTTGTAAGTTGTTTTTATTATTATTGTTATTTTCCTTTTCTTTGTTTGAATATATCATCCCATTTTCTCCTGGCCTAAAATATTTCTGTTGAGAAATTCACTGATAGTTTTATGGGGCTTCCCTCACACATGTAACTTGTCTCTTTTACCTTGCTGCTTTAATTTTTTTTCTTTGTCTTTGACTTTTAACAGTTTAATTATAAGGTGTATCACTTTGTGTATTCTTGTTTAGGTTCAACCTATTTGGGGTCCAATGTACATCATAGATCTAGATGTTTATTTCTCTCCCCAGGTTTGGGAAGTTTTTAGCCATTATTGCTTTACATATACTTTTTGTTCCTTTCTATTTCTGGAATTCACACAATGCAGATATTTTTTCTTTTTGTTGTGTCCCATAAGTCTCATGGGCATTCTTTACTCTTTTTTGTTTGTTTCTTTTTACTCCTCTAACTGGCTAATGCAAATATTTTATCTTCTAGGTCATCCATTCTGTCTTCTGTATTGTTCAAACCTGTTTGTGAAGCTTTGAATTGAGTTCTTTAGTTCAGTTGTATTTTTCAGCTCTAGCATTTCTTTTTTCTTTTGATGGTGTCTATTTCTATGTTAAACTATTTTTATTCTGGCATTATTTTTTTCTAATTTTGTGTACTTGTTTGGGTGTTCTTGTAGTTCACTAAACTTCAAGAGAATTATTCACAATTCTTTAACAGTTCACAGATCTTCATTTCCTTAAGGCCAGTTGTTGGAGCTTTATTAGTTTTCTTTGGTGGTATTGTGTTTACTTGATTTTTCATGATTCTTCATTTATTACATTGGTATCTGTGCATTTAGTAAGTGATCTTCTCTTCTAGACTTTATAGATTTACTTTGGCAAAAATAATTCTTCACCAGTCTGTTCACTTTGGGTTTCTGGCCAGGTCTGCTGATAATGTCCTTGGGCTGGGGAGGGGGGGGGGCTTGGTATCAGACACTATATTGGGCAAAACTCCTGCCCAAGCTCTGATGTGTATATGTGTGTGGATGGGGTGGGCGGGGGTAAATGGTTTATGACACAGGCAAAGAACAGTTGGTAATGCTAATGGCTTTGTTCCTTGCTCAAGTGAGGCTGTAGGATGGGCTGTACAGTTGCCTGGATTATCTATTCAGGCTTCCAAGATGTCAGGACTGGATGCTATTCTCAGCAATAGGTGGGACTATGAATTAGTTTTCCTGCCTTGCCAGGGGAGCAAAATAGGCCATAGGGCTGGCACAGCTCAGTGTTTGGGGGCCCAAATCAGGAAATATTATGTACTGAATTCCCTAGCCATACAGAACCACTGGTTTTGCTCTGCAGACAGGGAAAGTTACAGACTATGCTCTGTTCAAGTGCCACAGCACAAAGGGCTTTTGGATGGGCCATGCAGCTTCCCATGTGCTCTAGTTAAGTTCCCTATTTGAGTGGGCTGAAGGTCCTTTCAGCAATGGGCAGTGTTACAAATTAGTTTCCCTGCCCAGGTGAAGCTAGAGAACTAACTCCAAGGCCAGAAAGTCTCTTCATTTGTGGTCCTGACCAAGTTTAGAGGTGGCAAGGCTCTTGTTTGAGGACTTGATTCAGGCATACATAATTCCCTGCCAAGTTCTCTGGTCAGACTGCATCACCATCTTGGCTCTGCAGATGAGGAAAGATACTGGCTTGAACTACTATGTGGGCACTGCAGGTAGAAACTTGGTGTACCAAGACCTGAACACTGGTTATTACAAGTCCCTCCCACTTTTCTTTCACAATTGGATTCCAAGTGGTCAAGCTTTGCAGATTCCCCTGCAATCCTATGAGGTGAGACTGAAGTAGGGACTCCCAAGAAGTAACCTGCAGTCCTTGGGGAGCTGGATGTCCACCGAGGCATTTTTTTCCCACTGGAGAAACAATAGGTTCTGAGGAAAACTTGGTGTTTGGCTGCACTGACTTGGGGGAGGGGCAATGTGGTTAGTGTATAGCAACTCCTCTTGAACTTCTAATGCAGTCTTGATCTGTGTGATGCAGGGGTGCTTCAGCCTCACCATCTCTCTGTGGTGGGTTGTTCTTAAATAGTTGAGGGGAGTGAAATCAGGAATAATCTATGTCACCATCTTTGTAATGTTACTCCTCTTTTAGGATCTCTGGACAATAAGCTTATTAAACTAATGTTAAGTCATTTGTGCAGGCTTATGCTTTATAAGGAAGAGTGATTGATGTGCTTTGTGGATAAATCCACCAATGAGAAGTTAAACAACTTGAAGCTTATTTCTGGCTTTGCATTTTTTGAACTTATTTGACTCCAGTATTCTAGTTAAGATTTTACTAGATTAAGTTTATAATGCTTTCAACTCTAATATTCTTAGTAAACTTCAAAATATCCACAATATAAGAACAGTTGATTTGTAAAATTTAAATCTTTTAGAATTCAAAAAATAAATGTACAAATTATCAAAAATTAAATTTTCAGCATAACTTTTTTTATTGTTAAATTTATTGGGGTGACATTGTTTAGTGAAAATTTCATAGGTTCCAGGTATATAATTGTACAGTACATCATCTATGTGTTATATGTTCATCACCCAGAATCAGTTCTCTTCACCATATATTTGAGACCCTGTCCCTTCTCTCCCACCTCCTCCCTCTACACCCTCAGGTAACCACTAAACTATTATGTCCATGAATTTTTGTTTCTTTGTTGCTTTCACCTTTGTGTTCCATATATGAGTGAAATCATATGGTTCTTGCTTTTTTCTGTCTTGCTTATTTCGCTTTGTGTGATGGTCTCAAGATCAAATAAATGGCCCTATTTCATCTTTTCTTATGGCTGAGTAATATTCCATTATATACATGTACCATTGCTTCTTTATCCAGTCATCTATCAAAGGACACTTTGGCTATTTCCATGACTTGGCCACCATAAATAGTGCTGTGATGACCACTGGAGTACATATATCTTTGTGGACTAAGGTTTTCAAATTGTGGATGTAGATACCCAGAAATGGAATTGCTGGGTCATATGGTAACCCTATTCTCAATTTTTTGAGGAAACTCCCTACTATACTCCATAGTGGTTGCACCAGTTTGCATTCCCACCAGCAATGTATGAGAGTTCCTTCTCCTCCACACCCTCTCCAACACTTGTTGTTCCTTGTCTTGTTGATAATAGCCATTCTCAAAGGTGTGATGTGGTATCTAATTGTGGTTTTGATTTGCATTTTCCTGATAGCTAGTGAAGTTGAACATTTTTTTTCTCATATCTGTTGGCCATTTGTATGTCTTTCTGAAAGAAATGTCTGTTCAGTTCCTGTGCCCATTTTTTAATTGGATTGTTTGGTTTTCTTTATTGTTGAGTTCCACAGGTTCTTTATATATTTTAGATAATAGCTTATCAGAGGCATTGTTTGCAAATATTTTCTCCAATTTTGTTGTCTGTCTCTTGCTTTGTTGGTAGTTTCTTTTGCTATGCAGAAGCGTTTAAGTTTGATATGGTCCCATTCATTTATTTTTGCTTTTACTTCCCTTGCTTTTGAGGTCAGGTTCATGAAGTCGTCCCTTAACCCAAGGTCTATAAGTTTAGTTACAATGTTAACTTGTATACAATTTATTGTTTCAGGTCTTCTATGAAGGACCTTCAATCCATTTTAAGTTAATTTTGTTGTATGGTGACAAGTCAGTTTTATTCCTTTGCATGTGGTTTTCCAATTTTCCCAGAACTATTTACCGAAGAGACTTTCTTTTCTCAATTGTATGTTGTTTGCTCCTTTGTCAAAAATTATTTGTCCATATTTTTGTAGGTTTATTTCTGGGTTTTCAATTCTGTTCCATTGGTCTGCATGTCTGTTTTTCTGCCAACCTCAAGCTGTCTTTTTTTTTTTTTTTTTTTTTTTGGTTGGTACCCTGAGTGGGGATCAAACCCAGGCTGTGGCAGTGAGCGTGCTGAAGTCTAGCCACTGTACCACCAGGGAACACCCCCTCAAGCTGTCTTGATTATAGCTTTCTTGATTATTGATGCTTTATAGTATAGACTGAAATTTGGGAGCATGATGCCTCCAGTCTTATTCTTTTTATGTAAGATTGCTTTGGCAATTGGGGGTCTTCTGTGGTTCCATAATTCTTTTATCTATTTCTTGAAAGAATGTCTGTGGAATTTTTATGGGAATTGCATTAAATCTGTATATTGCTTTGAGTAAAATGGCCATTTAAACTAAGTTGATTCTTCCAATCCATGAACATGAAATATCTTTCCACTTCTTTGTGACTTCAATTTCTTTTAGTACTGTCTTAGAGTTCTTTGCTAAGTTTATTCCTAGGCATTTTATTCTTTTTGTTAAATTTTGCTTAGCATAATCTTAATCCTAGGAATATTTTTTCATATTTAATTCTTTTTTTAGTTATTTTATTTTATTTTATTTTATTTTTGAGTTCTTTCCATCACCTCATATTTAGCTTCCCCTCCCTCTCCCACCCCTTCCCCTTTCTCCCCTCCCTAACCCACTTGTTCCCAAATAAACACTGAACTATTGATTGTGTCCATGGGTTGGTTGGTTGGTTGTTCATTTTTCTCTTTGTTGCTTTCAGTTTTATATTCTGCATATGAGTGAAGTCATACAGTTCTTTCTTTATTCTGTCTGGCTTATTTCACTAAGCGTGATGATCTCCAGGTCCATCCATTTTGTTGCAAATGGCAATATTTCATCTTTTCTTATAGCTGAGTAATATTCGATTGTGTATATGTACACGGCTTCTTTATCCAGTCATCTGTTGCAGGGCACTTTGGTTGTTTCCATGTTTTGGTCACTGTGAACAGCGCTGCGATGAACATTGGGGTACATAAGTCTTTGCGGACAAAGATTTTCAGGTTTTTTGGGTAGATCCCCAGAAGAGGGATTGCTGGGTCAAATGGTAGCTCCATTCCCAATTTTCTGAGGAACCTCCACGCTGTCCTCCATAGCGGTTGTACCAGTTTGCACTCCCACCAGCAGTGTTTGAGAGTTCCTTTTTCTCCACATCCTCTCCAGCACTTGTTATTCCTTGTCTTGTTGATAACAGCCATTCTCACAGGTGTGAGGTGGCATCTCATTGTGGTTTTGATTTGCATTTCCCTGATAGCTAATGAGGATGAGCATTTTTTCATATGTCTGTTGGCCATTTGTATTTCCTCATGGGAGAAGTGTCTGTTTAGTTCTT
>PVJL010010745.1:5000-47136 GCA_004026885.1 Lyroderma lyra
CAATATTTTTGGTGAGTCTCATGATATTGTTCTAATCCAGTTCCCAAGAAAAAGTGGTGTTCATAACATTTTATTATGTGGTTTTATTTCACAAATGTAAAGTAAATGAGAGATTATATAAATCTCTATATTTTAAACATCAACCATCTGTAGCATTCCTGGAAAAAAGTTCTAAGGCATAGCATTCCTACCTTACCAAAAAACTATGTTTCTCCCCCCAAATATTAAATTTTTACTAATTATATTCTAACTAAAAATGATGTACTTAGGTGTACTGCAATTGCTTTTTAATGTTACCTTCAAGAGATCAGAAACTTCTTTCTCTTTTAAACTGGTATATTCTTAGGGCTCAGACATTGCTTTTTATATTATAAATGCAGGCTTATAAGTGTTTGTTGTTAAAGGATCACTCAAATGCTTCTTGCCTTTACGGCCTGTATGAGGTTATGGAATAAGATCATGATGGCCCTTAGTGCCTGAATTATTTGTGTTCAAGCCTTCATTGATCTAATTGCTCCAAGTAATATTTCCTGGTGTTTTGTGGAGTGTCCCCAGGCTTGTTTGATGTGTTGTGAAGAACAAATTTTTCAGGTTGTTCTGTTCTGGACTCCCATTTTTTTTGTCTATACTGCTGTGTTTGCTGTCACACAAAATGTCACTGCTTTGCTGGGCACAGCAGTTTTCAATGATGACTGCCACTCAAGATTTGGGACCATGGGGCAATGCCTTCTTTTTTTGTCTCTGTAGTTTCCTTGTGCACTCAAATAATATATAGTTTAATTTAACTGAATTAAATTGTCTAAAAATCATTGTAGTTACTACCTTTTCCATAATTTATGACAGCACAAGTCTAAACTCTAACTTTTAACATTGGTTGAACAGACACTGTAAGTACAAAACACAGAGTGGCATAATGCCTGGCCTGTATCTAGGCCTAGGTTTCACAACAGTTACAGTACAGACACTCCTTACTTAAGGACCTGCATGTTTAATGAAATTTCAAATTTAGGACCAGCCTAGGGAATCCCTCATCTCAGTCTGTGTGAGTCTTGGAAATCCCCTTTCTTAGTCTCTGTTTTGTTGCCCAAGTCCCTTAGTATTCACTACATGAAGCATTTGCAATAACTCGAGATTACACGTATTTGTTTATAAGTGTGGTGTCTCATGATGGCTATTGAAAAATACATACCATATGGCCCCAAGACACACTACAAGATTTTGCTTTTAAGCTTCTGCCTTATCAACCAATTTGCTTAACTACCTAGTTGTAGTAATGGAAGTCAGTTAAGTGAGGAGTATTTTTGGACTAGATATTCTTTTAATAGTGGCTCTCTGTGCATTGTAGGACATTTAACAGAATCTCTGGCATAGAGGCCAGTAGTACCCTTCCAAGTCATGGCAATAACAACTGTCTCCAGACATTGCCAAATACCCTCTGGGGGCAAAACCCCTGGTTGAGACCCACTAATCTAGAGGATGTAGACCAGCTTACTTTTAATCCTAGAAATATACCAAACCACAAATACCTAAGACTTCAGATCCAGACTTCCACAAAGGATGTTAGAGAGGTCCTTCCTCAAACCAGTGTAAGGACCACCACCTGGTATCATCTCTACTGCCCCAGCAGTGGCCTCTTTGCAAAGCTGGATGCTTGTGCTTTTCAAGTCAATCTCTTTAAAATCTGTCCCAGAATATGATACAGCAACTTTCAGGGCTGCAGGTCCCTTTGACAGTAATTCTTTTTATCCAAACTCTTGAGTTCCTAAAACAATTGCTCCAAGTAACAATTTGTAACTCAGTAAACATGTAATAAAAGTATTCACATAATTGACATTACTAAACACAGCAATTCTCTGTTTCTTTCACAGAATTCAATCTGCCATGAAACATGGATAGATTCTTGCTATGGAGTTCCTTAATTGATAGTTTCGACTGGGTGTTTTTGTTTGTTTGTTTTCCTCTAAGAACCAAAAGACTAAACACAAAAATAAAAATTCAAGTCTTAGCCTTAGGAGGCAGAACCAACTTACACATCTTTCTATGGCATTCTTCAATCTTCATATGATCTTAAATTCTAGCCTCAAAAAGAATGCTTTATTACATAAAACAGCACTTTTTAATGTTCTGAGACAGCTCAATTCATATAAAAGGCTTTCTAATGACCTTCCCAGAAAGATAACACAAGTAAAATAATCTTTGTTAGCATCTCCAGTGTCGTGTTAGAACCAATGTATGTATTATTGGAAATTGGGTTTATTTAAAAGTTACAAATTTAGACTTTAATGCTTGGACAATTTGACTTATATCTGCTGCTTCTTGGACATTTCTATTATTGAAATGATTTTTTATTTAAAACTATTTTATATAGAATGATATAAACAATAAAATTTTGAAATATAATATCCCGTTTAAAGTTGTAATTCTACAGTTGCATATTGGATTTGTAAGGAGAAGAAGAACTAATGAAACTATTGAGATATTTTTAGACTTTTTAAAGTTTAATTTTCCTTCCCACCTGGGCACTTTAGGGAATTTAAAAGTATTTTGATACAATATTCCGGTGAGAAAAGTCATCGCCAAACGGTCTGTTCTTTTTAGTGCTAATGTTGTTCACGCATCAACACCTGCTTCTTCGGAGATGGTAGCAGCTGTTTCAGTTGGAAAAGGGAATGAAACCTTGATAGTTTCACACTCAGTACTACTGTATAATGAGCTAAGCCAGCTTCTGAGAATCAAATTTATATTTTATGGGAAAAGTGAGACATTGCTTGCAGAAACTTTGGTTATTCATTCAGAAATGAGTATCTATCAGAAATATGAAAACAAATTTCCAAAAATACCTATTTAATGAATAAATTGTATAAAGCCTATTTAATTTAACAATGTTTACAAGTTATTTTAGTGTCAAAGAGGCAGGAGACTCTTGGAAATTACAGTAAACCCTAATTTTACATTAATTTATAATATGTATAATTTGTGAGTTTGTTCTTATTCAAAAGCAAAATCAATTTAAATATATAAGATGTAAAGCCAAAAATGTTCTTTCATCCATAACATTAGTGAATTTGCCCATCTGTGTCTTTCTTACACTATCACATTTAAGTATGAATAGTCTTGCCCCCTCAGAAAAGAAATTCAAGCATTTTTAGAAAATAACCACAGCATGGTTATACGTTAAGTTATATTCTAATAAAATGTGTGTCATCAGGCACAAATAAAATTAAAATACATGATAACTAAGTAGAAGTCCACATTCTTCTGTGTTCTTTAAATTCATTGAGACAAAAATACTTAATTTGTGGAGAATGGGTCTGTGACACTGCTGGCAGTATTTAATGTTTGAAGTTCACCAGCAGTTGTCTGTCTTACTGAAGTCCTGCAATACTTTATACTTGGAATTGTCCTTGAAGACTGTGGGGAGGTTTTGTGTTGTGCAGAATTCAGTGACCCATTTACTTTATGAATGTGAACCCAATATTGCACCTGTGCTCTGCAGTGTCCAGTTTGCTTCTGAGTGATATCCAAGGGGTTGTGTTTAATCAACCAAGACCTATATGGTTTGGCCTATCATTTTCTTAGAGATAAGAGTTTCTTCTTACTTATGAAGGATAGGAGTTACAGAAAAGTAAAGAGGCTATAGGAAAGATTCTTCCTAACCTTAAATACTCTGATTCTCTGCCAGAAATAAAAGTTTACAGCTGAAAATATAACCTAGGTAAATTTTTAAACCAAACTATCAAAACTGGGATAGCAATAGACATCTGTAAGCACAGAAGAAAATGCTTATGTCTAACCTTTAGTAGATATTTAGGATCCATTGTACTAATTTCACATTATCTAGGCAAAATATTCATCATGGGCAGCCTCAGTAAATGTATAATATTACTCAGCCTCACAAGGACCTTCCACCTATGTTTGATTTCTTTTCAGGTTCAGTTTAACATGCTGAATTAGATCCTCTTAGGTCTTATCTGTATCAACTGAATTCTTAGAAAATTCATGCCACAGAGTATTTATGATGTTTTAAAAAAGAAAGCTCTGTATTTTGGTTCTGGTCATCATATTTTTAAACTCAACCAAAGTAATGACCTTGGGAAACTTGATCAACTAATGTATACTGTATAATACATTTTTATTATTCATTTTTATGTGATAGCTTAATTTATTGTACAAATGGTCTGTGACCTGGAATCTAGTGACCTAGCAAAAGGGCTTCTTTATCATTTCTGTAGAGATAGCTCTATTTCAGTTCTATCTAATTTAAAATTATGTCCAAAATGTTGTAAGTAAATGCATCAGCAGGGGCGGAGAAGAGAGTAAAGGGGAAGAGAAGGCAGGGCTCATTGAGTGTGATGTCAATAAGCCAATGGGACTAGCTGAGTCACTGTGCCACATAAAAATTATAAAACAATCTTCTGGCAATAGTTCCTTCAAGTATATCTGTGGCACAGTGGGTCCTGTTGCATAGGCCTGCCCATAGTGCAGCTGGGCAAGAAGTATACCACAACTTGAGAGCAGCACTATAGGGAGTTTTCATAGATTATCTTGTTTCCTATACTACATCATCTAAGAGACTTTACATCCCACCAATATTACAGAATATCATATTTATAAAATATTTTCTCAAGATGTCTTTTGACCCTGATCTAAATACCTCATAGACTTTATGTGCTCATTCTTCACCAATGACAGCATAGACACTCTCTCAAGTGGCAAAGAATGTGCCTGGCCCTAGTGTAGAGCTTTTCAAATGTCCTGGAGGAACATTTCAGATTCTTACTCCCTCTTTGTATGCTTTTTTCTATATAAGTCTACACTCTTGCTGTGGGGAACCCTTGCTCTACCTTCTAGTACTTTCATGGATCATTTGGTAAAAATGTGGCAGATTTGCTCAAGCAAATAATGCCAAGTATTTGCTCTGACAAAGGCTACTTTTTGTTCTCTTAGATAGAGTATCATGTGTGTGGCTTTGTTCTTAAGTAGATATGTGGCACTGATAACTTTGTCCATCAAGTTGGCTTCTGTTGTTGGCCTGTACAAAGGAATGGGAAAGTCTTCAAAGGGAAACAAATGGCACGTATGTCAGCATTGTTGAGTGGCAGTCCCTGCTGTTAGTCTCACTTGATGAGTTGGTGGGTGATTTCTTGGAGTCACTGCAAGCAGTGGCTGTGATTAGGGCCCCACTAAGTTCCTTTTGTCAATGGCTTTGTCATATTAGCCCAGCTGACATGTTCACATCAGATAGAATGTTTAACCTAGCCTTGTCAAAATTTAACAATACCTACTTCATACTGAGAAGAGTGCCTTTATAAATCGTTCACCAGCTCTAAGAGTAAAGAGCACCATAATTGACCTTACATACATACACGAATATAAGAAGTATACATGAATGTCATGACATGTACAGTCTGGACCTCACTATCATAAAAGTGATCAAAATGCTGAAATTATGGATTGAATTAATATTTAGATTAATATTTTATCATAACATTAATCACTCGTGTATAAATGAAAATATATTTATACTTTTCATGAATCTCCAATACATTTTAAAAAGTGAGCTCTGCATTATTTGAAGTAAAATAAATAATCTAAAAGGGTAGGCAATTTTACATCAAAGAAGGTATAGATAATTTGTCATCATTTTTTTAAAAATCAGTCAGTAATACCAAGGAAAAATTTTATGTTTAGAATAAAAACAAAAAACTATGTCATTGTGTTTACTAACTTTTGTGAAATTTTATTCTCTTTCATTTGTTCTAGTCTATTAATACTAACAACTGCTTCATATTGGATAAAATTTATGAAATTAAAGCAGAACCATATCAGAAACACTGTAGTGCCTTGGTTAAAAAAATAAAAAAGACTATGGTAATAAACAGCAGCAATGACAAAAATGGCAATAAAAACATAATCTTTGCATTTATTGAAGAAATAATTTGTATGTATAGAATCTGCCACAGACAATAAAATTCTATCATGAAAAGTCACTCTCTCACTGTTGAAAAGGAAGAATATTTTGCTCAACAAATCCATTTGAAAGATAAAACAATTTATGTAGAAGAAATTAGGTAATTTCTTTCCACTTCTTACAAAAATATTCTTTTTGTTGTTGTTCAGGATCTATGTTAATTACTTTGAAACATTGAGAAAACTTACTAGATAGCCTTGTTAACTCCAACACCCAAAATAGTGTTAAGTGCTGAAAAATGATTTTTGTATTAACTGGAGATACATCACAGGATCTGAAATATTATTCATAATATAATGTATAAAGTATAAAAGAGATGATTGAAACAGGTGGAGTAAGAATATGCAATATGTGTGAAAGTTTCTAAAAGCTTTTCCTCCTCTACTAACCCCCATATAATATGGGTCCTTAAAAATGCTGTGTTAATGCGAATCTGTGTTATATGAAACAAAGAACTAGTACAAAAAAGGGAATTAGGTTCCAAAAATTAAAAAAAACATACTATCATATTTTTATAAGGGAAGTATCTTTATTAAAGCAAGTTTCACCAAAAGTGTAACATATGAATATGTATTAAATAATGTTTCCTTCATGATCACTGCTAAGCACCATTAACCAAGGGCATTTTCCTTTTGACAAGATACCTTCATCCTCTGAACTTTCTTCAGTATACTCTTGACTTCTATGCTTTACTTTTTGCAAAAAAAAAAAAAAAGCTGTTTTTTTTTAGATTGCTTGCTTTTAGCTGAGAGATCTTTATAAATTTTGTTACATGGTGCTAAACACTTGCAAAATTCTCTCTTAAACTTTGTGCTTCTTTCAGTGGAAGGATCTTCATTTAAGAAATATAGCTCCAACTGTTTGGCTAAGTTTAGGCCTTTCTTTATGCTTTTTAGAATAAAATGTTTAACTTCGTTTTCACCTGTGCTATCAGCCCCTGAATTATCTTGGCATATTCCAGATGTCATCACCAAATTTGCTTCATCAGTTTCTTCACCAGTAATTCTTGGATATCTTAAAAGCTCTTACTATATTCTGTGTTGTTTGGGGATTTCTCTAATTCTCAAACCGTGTTAGAGTGAAACCGTGTTCTGGGATGGTATGTTGTACGAGAGTTTTCCCCAATTCTTGAACCATGTTAGAGGGAAACCATGTTATAGAAGTGCTGTGTTATATGGGGGTTGCCTGTACACACATCTATAACATCTTACCTTTCTCCCAGAAGATTCATTCATGTTAACTTCCTATGGGGATAGCAGAACTTTTCCAAGTTGCTGTTTAAACAATTTTTTATATGTGAAACTCCTTTATAAATAGGACTACCCTATGCCTGGTAACTACCCTGCAAAGACTTTTTGCTTGCTTTGCTTTACTTTGATTTTCTTAGTTGGGCTTGGTATGATTTGGTTATCATGGTTTGGTTTGGGAAGGATGAGAAAATCACTTAGAACTAACAAAATAATTATCATTTAAATTTGTAGGACTATGTAGGCATTGATGACAACTAGCACTGAAGACTTGGTACAAAGTAGACGTTTGAAATATATTTGCAAATGAGTGTTAGCTCCAGTGTGCCTGTTCTATTTTGTGGGGAGGGGCCATGAAAACTTTTCAGTTAAGTGCCCAAGAGATTCAAAATGTCCAGGAATAGTTAAAAGACCTCCAATGTGCAATGGAGAAGTATCAAAAGGAATGTAATGTTCGATAATTCATGTTAATAGCTACCCACTGTTGAGCATTTTCTATATGCCAGGCAGTTATCTCAATAGTGTCTGTGAAATACTTGTTTTTATCCCCATTTTGCAGACAAGAAAGCAGGGGCACAGATTAGATAAATTCTGTGCTATTAATTCAGCACATCATTCTGCCTATAAAGAGCTTTAAATCTTAAATTAGTTTTACATACATTGGAATAAATTATTCCTGGCTTAGCAAATATATTAAAAGTATTTTATGTAATAGAACAATGAAGATATTTTATTTTCAATTACTAATCTTAGAAGGTAAAAATATCCAAATCTCTTATGAATCACAATATAATGATCATTTTTGAAGAATTTGAGTTATTATATGATAAAATGTCTAGCTATAAAGAGATATCATCCTTGCTAAAATGTTAATTATTTCAAACTGGAAATCTGTTCTTAGGATAATTGTGTAGGCCACTAGGTTACATGAGTTGGCTGCTCATGACATTTTGCCTCTTAAATTATGATTTGAAAATATTATGAAAGATAGTCTTCTTTCACTGAACTTAATAGTTATTTTTTCAGTGTCCTTTAACGCTAACATTTGAAGTGAGCATTTATTTTTTTTACTCAAGAGAGATGCTCTTGGAACCACTACTAGGATAAGAGTCATAGTGGTTGTTTCAGCAATAATGGAAAGGTTAGAACAATTAGAGAGTATTCACCGTATAATTGAGATCTATGAGTTTGTGCTACATTATGAAACTTTCAAATGATTGAACAAAAAGTAAAATTAAAGTAATAAAAGGACAAAGTTCTTATGAGGATTGTTATTTTCTGCTATATATATATATATATATATATATATATATATATATATATATCTTTTCCCTAAGGGACAAATTTTCAAAATTATTTTCTAATATTTATCATTGTGTATATTATGTTTTATATTTATTATAATCAAACAATAAAGTTATTTCATAGCCATTTCTCTAATAGTCTCATCATTCATCTCTTCTGTTGAAATATGGCATGCTGACATTCATTCTGAAGGATAATTTATTAATATATTAATATACTCAGTGACCTGTGGACATCTAATAACTGCCCAAGCAGCAGGGCTCAGATTTGCCCTATGAGTCATGTGCAAAAAATACTAATCTAAAGTTATGTATGATCTTAGACTATGACTCTGAGATGTCATTTTAAAGTTATATGTACACACTCATATTCTGAGTGAAGTAATTTTTCATGAAGTTTACAATTTCTCACACTTTAAACTAGCTCAAAAATATTTCAGATTTGGTGAGTTTTTACTTAATTTGAGCATTCCTTTAATCTATTCCAGTAGGAAGATATCTATCATGTATGTGCTCTAAAAATTTAAATAGCCTCATGTGACCTGAGAAAAATAGAGCTTTCTGAGCTACCTTAATGACAGAAATTAATTTTGTAAGAGGTTCTGGGAAGACTGGATTTAAAACCAATAAGCCAATCATGGACTAGAGATCAGAAAAAAATTATGTGGGCCCTGCTTTGAGTGTCAGTGAATGTGACTGAAAAAATTCTTGGCTTCCCAGGAACTTTACTTCATCCTTTAAAATGTTCATTCCTCTGTCTTAAACATTTACGTCATTATTGCTTTATACCTGTTAGCATATATACATGCTTACCTCTTACCAACAAATAAGAAGCAAGCACATTTACCCACTAATCTTCTTTCATCCTAAATCTATCCCAGCAACTACATTAGCTCTCTCCAAACACCTGAAAAGGTGTTTACCGTTTCCCAGATCATCTGTTAATATCATTAATCTGCCCTGTTTTTTCTTTGTTACTAATTTCATTAATTTTTTTCTTCATAGTTTCACTTTTCCAATCCTTCTAATTTCCTCAGATGCTATTATGCTTTCTCACTTCTTAAGTTGAAAATTATTTGTCTGCTTTTCTTCTTTTCTAATATATTTATTTAAACAATGAATATTTCTTTACTGCTTTCAATACATTCTTCAACATTTAATAGATACTATTTTTATTATTCAATTCTAAATATTTAAAAATCCAATTATGATTTATTAATTATACATTGCTTATATCAAATTATATATTTTATATCAAATTATACATTTTATATAAAAATGTATAATTATACCAAAATGTAGTTTTTGGTATAATTTTGATATTTTAATATTTATTTTTTAACATTTAATTAAATTGTGAAATGATTCGTTGCCATTTCTTTAGATCAGTTCTATGATTAATTCATAGTATATGGATATTTTTTATATTGTCTTACATAAGCTTGAGCAGGATGAGTGTTGTGTCCATTAAAGAACACATATTATTGTGTTCTTTAAATATTCTGTATCTATACTGTTTTTTTTCAACATGACCTATTAATACTGAGAGAAACACATTGACATCTCCTACTCTGGTAATTACTATATAAATTTTCTTCTGGTTTTATAATTTTTATATGTAAAATTTTGGCCAATGTATTAGGTGGATGTGTCTTTGGGATTATTTATCTTCTGGATAAATTGACCCCTTTTTCATTATACAGTGAGTGACACTCTTGTCATGTAATAAGAGTCATACATTTTTTATGATTTGGCTGATTTTTGTCTATTTAAAGAATTCACTCTTTTTCTGAGATCATAGACATATTTTCTCTATTGTCTGACATTGTCTAGGTTTTGTTTTTATAATTAATATACCTCCCATTTGTTTCTTTCATCTTATTGCATTAACTGAGACTTCAAGTACACTTAGTATAAGAGTAATGACATTAAGTGTTCCTACACTTTTAAAGAAGTGTTCAACATTAAATACAAAGTGTTTTTAAATTTTTTACCCTAAGATATTACACAGATGTGATCATGTATATACAAGGGCTGTCTGGAAAGTATCCAGCCATGTAATATGAAAAATAAAGGCAATTATGGCTGGATTTTTTCTGGACAGCCCTCATATGGGTGTATGTATATATGTGTGTGATATCCTGTTACTTTTATCATTTCCTGTTTACTTGTGCATCAACCCTTTGACCTGTAAATTCCTTCCAAGGGATTTCTGGGTTTTTTTTTTTAACCATTATGTCCCTATTGGCTAACATAATGCCTATCATATGGTATACATTAAGTATTAAATTAAAAAATGAGTTAATAAATAAATATATATAAGAAGCAAGTTTTTATGTACTAAAGAATAAATAACTGAACCATTGCAGAAACCCTTTGATCATTATTTTTTGTTTCTTTTTATTTTAACAAATTACTTCTCTGAATTTGTTAAAATAAGTATTTTATGAGGAAGATATTTATCTGTTGGCTTTTTTTTATTGTTTTCTTTTTCAATTTTCTTAAATTTAATATCATTTTCTAAAGAGTCAGAGAAGTTTTGATGGACCAAGAAATAAACCAAGTAACCAAAAGGCAAGTGAGTCAGGGACATGGTGATTAAGTAAGATTTGTCCTTTTATTATAAATTTTTGTTGTTCAGGTTGTAGAGTGGCATTGCAAACATTATTTGAATAATTAAAATCAAATTTTGGGGGTTATATAACTTTTAGAATCTAATTTTATAGTATAGACATTAATACAAATGTGCCAGTTTAAAAATATTAAAAGCATCATCAAATCTAAACTCACTACAGTTTTCTGTCCAGTTGTGGCTGTGGAAGTCCAGGCTTTTCCACAACTGTAATTAAACATATTATAGAGCCATTCACTTTACAAAGTGACTGCTGGCCAAATACCACCAAAAATACCTTTATTACAAAAGTTAAGATTTGCAATAGGCATAGTAAAATTTGATATATTGTCTTTGAAAATATGAAGGTGCAAGATAAACTGGTTTAGTTTTGTTTGTCAATCATCAAATAATTATTAGAAATATTATCCTCTTCAAATTTATTTCAGCTTATTTTTGCAATGGTTAAATGTATTCATTGTAGAAGCAAAAGTTCCTATCACAGTCTTTTAAACTTCACACTCCGAAGAAGAAATCTTAACCAAGTTTCCTCTGTTATTATACATTCTTTTTTTAAAAGAAAAAATGAACGGCTTTTCTTCTCAAGTCAATGCATGACAGTTACATATGCATGGTACCTTTGTAGCTTGAAAGCTTGTGCTTCATGACAGGTGTCAGGGCTGGTGGTGATTCAAATTAATATTAAAGAAAAATAAATGAATGGTAGAAGAGATCTGCAAAATATTCTCTGTTTAATACACTCGGTTCTGGGACTTTAATGTCCACAAAAATGCATTGTCACTGGGCAAATTATGAGAGAATTCAGAGTAGAGATATGTGAAAAGAATAATACAAAGTTATATGTGATATGCTTTGTGAATGTAAGTCTGATATTCAGGTTATAAACTGGTCTTACAGTTATCATAAAGATATTAATACTTAGATTTAAAATAGCAACTTTGTAGGTTGCATTAATTGATTTGTGTTTTATTTTTCTGAACAAGGTTATATGTTAAAATACATTATTTTTCAATGTCTATTTTAAATTTAGTATATAAATAGCATATGGCAGAGAACTACTGAAGATTTTAAAAACTGGCTGTATTTGCCATATCACTTTTCATAAATCCTTTAGAAAATATCTTGTCAATGAAGATTACTTTATTGAACTCATATATGTTTAATTCTGCACTTTTAAAATAACACTTATCCCCTAAAATAATTTATGCATTATGCATATAAGCACAAAAAGTCCCACTGTAGATTCTCCTTAGAAATGTAGTCTCTAAATTGTGTGAATGCACTTAAATGACATGCTATGTGCACTTATGCCACCTACTCACTGGTGTTAAATATCAAATTAAAACAGCTTTACAGAAATAGTGTTGCTATCGACACAGTGAAATTACTTGCTTTTCCATAAAATATAATTTTGTGAAGCCATCTTCTCTCCACACCCTGCCACCACAGCGAACAAGAAAAAAAAAAAGGAATCGCACAGTATCTAAACAAAACAGAACAGAACAAACAAAAAACACCCCTGAGAACTGAACAATAATGTTCTTTAGCTTTCAAAGAAACATGGAAGTGATTCAATTCCCAGGTGATAATATAAGTCATAGCAGATAAAAGTCTACATTGTTGAGTAGAAAATAAAATTAGATGTGAAAAATGAGTGGAATTGGTATAAATAAACCCTGACTTCCATTATGCACTTCAATGCTTTGTTTTGAGGTTGTATTGGTATACCCATGTTGCATTGCCAGTGATAACATGGCCCAAACCATCATTGGTGACCTCTTTCAGGGCCATTTTGGCACACACCTTTCTCATGCCAAGATTTTTCAGTTAAGATTTTTCTGTTTCTGTAGCAATGTTTACCTGGTCTGCTATGTTTCTCACAGGTGGCTGATGATTTTGATGCACAATTTGATGAATTTTTGCAACACTTTCATCAGTTCTGCTCATTACTGGCAGCTCTGACCTCTCTTCATCAGTGATGCTTTATCTCCCTTCAGAGAAATGTTTGATCCATTAGCACACTGCCATTTTCTTCATGGCATTATTCCCAATAAAGTTGGATTGAAGTGTCCCTGATTTCACTTCCATTCTTGCCAGTTTTAACAAGAAATTTAATGTTAGTTCCTTGCTCTAATTCAAACTTTGACATTCTCATGATGGCACATAAAAACACTCAACAACAATAATGAACACCACTCAGGAAGACACTACCACACGTTGACACAAACACAGCTGTGAGACACAAATATATCAAGGTTATGAAGCCTTACCGAGTTGTTTGTACAGTGCTGCCAATATAACTACACAGAGGCAAGTTCGTGAACTTAATTGTCAGACTTTGTATCTCAAATACAAATAGTATTGAAAATATATTATTAAATGATTTTGTCTTTTCCCTTACCATTTTACCCCCATGTGTGCCTCTCATATCCTAGCAAATGCTCAACTATTTAATAAAATATGTTTAAGAAAAAAATGAATGAATGGGAAAATCCCAAGTCCTTCTGACCAGTAGTTCCCCAACTGGAAGGCACTGAATGATGAGTATGTATATTTAAAATAATTTAAAACCGTTTCTTTACTTGTCAGTACATTTTTTGTAATGAAACCAGAGTGACCTCAAGTTACAACATAATGAGATACTAGAACAGTCAATATTGAGTAAAATGTGTACCTAGGACAGGATTTTTCTAATGCTTTTCATAATTATTTAAAATATATTCACTTCTGATTAGAGAAATGGCTACTTTAAAATGACATTCTTTTGTGAATCAGAAAAAAGTGTTATTTCATTATGAAATTTTGTATCAGATGAGTTAACAAGTGTTCCCTCCTTTTCAATTTTTTTGAAAGAGTTTGAGAATCAATGTTAATTCTTCTTTAAATGTTCCACAAAGTTCATCAGTGAACCATCAGAACCTGGGCTTCCTTGTTGAGAGATAGCAATGATGAGAATGAGAGAGAGAGAGAGAGAGAGAGAGAGAGAGAGAACACGCACACACATGCTCTTATTTCAGTATTTTAATTAGGACACTATTGTCCACAAATTTTATCAAATTGACTTTGTAAGAATTTGTACAGACTTTGATATTTTCATCAAACTTTTATAAAAGTTACTTCTTCAATTTCAAGGAAAAATACACATAGGTGTGTGTGTGTGCATGTGTGTATGCATGTGTGTGTATTTTTTCTTTTTTACTTTTATACAACCATATGATTTTATACCTCACCAAGTCCCTATTCCTTTATCATAAGGGTAACTGACAGCATGTGAGGTCTGTCTGTATCCAGCCATATAATATGAAAAATACAGGCATTTTTGGCTGGATTTTTTCAGGACAGCCTTCATATATTCTCATTGTGTTGTTGTCTAGCAGAACTAATTAAAAGTCTTGCTAGGCATATTCAACAAATACTGACAAAATATCTTCTATTTTTCAGTCAAATAATAAGCCCTCTATACTCATCTATTGAATTAATAAATACATTAACTCAACACATTTTTAAAAGTATGAGGTTTCTATGAATACTGAGAGGAAAATAAATTTATTTTAATAATAGTTAAAAAAACTAAAAATAAAGACAATAGATGTTGCTGTAGTTATTTCTTTTGCATTTTTACTTTTACCAAGTACTATGTTATATTCTTTCTCTATGTTTTTGTACTCTTGGATTTAAGTGTGGCAGAAGTTTAGTTAGGCTAAAATCTACATGTGACTAAAAAATTTTAAAAGACAAAAGAATATAGTGAATTTCATCACATTGTTGATCCATAATTAGCTTTATATTTTTCTATTAACTTATTTCACCTATAAAACATTTAGCACTTGCCACTTGAAGATTAATAGCTCACAAGTAGACATTTGTACTTTGATCCTTTTTGGACATGTTACCTTATTTTGTATGTAATGTGATTAAGTATTTATTTATTTGGCTGAATATAAATACTGCATAATAATAATAATTTAATACTCACTGCAACCTTATAAAATAGACAATATGACAATTCCTGCTGTACACAGAAAAATGGAGACACAAAAAAGGTTAATAAATTTCCATACATTACACAGCAATGCATTTGGGAGCTGGGTTATGATTCCATGCAGTATGGCTCTGGAGTCTGGGGTCTTAACAGATGTAATATTGCCTCTCTAGAAATGTAAAGCCTTTTGTAAATAGTCATGCTCATGGGTATGTGATAATTCCCATGATTTTACTTCCTAGTCAATTTGTGGAACTTTTTGCCTCTCCGTAATGAGGAAGTACTTGTTTACAGATAATGAATGATATTTTAATGCTTCATCACTTATGTTCTTTAGATTGTATTTGGTCATGTACTTTTTACTATGCATTAGTCTCTGTGCTAAACATTGAACAGAATCAGAGGTTGCCTAAGATTAATTACCTGAAGAGTAAGGACGGGCTAAGGTATATACAGCAAATAGATTTTATTTTATTATTAACATCTAAGCAAAATAAAAATGAAACAAAATGTCACATGTGAAGTCTTATTTGATATGGTGCAGGCATAGCAAAATTTGGGCAATTTGTCTACTATGATGACTTTCATTCTGATTCCCTATAAATCATTAAACATATATTTGGAGCACCTCTCTCCAGTCACTGCACAAGGTGTGAAAATGAAACAACACAAACACACAAAACTGGAGTTCCCTGGTGGTGTAGTGGCTTAAGGCTTTGGCGCTGGTGCTGTCAATGCTGTGGCCTGGGTTCAATTCCCAGTCAGGGAGCTACCCACATACAAAAAACAAAAACAAAAACAAAAACAAAAAAAACCAAACACACAAAATAGACATCTCCTCAGCGCCATTGAGTCTAACCCCACCATCTATATTTATCACCTGTTACCCATTCATTCTTTCTCTCCAGTGCTCTCTCTGACATTCCTCAGCTGCTTTCTCGACAAAGAATACTCTCTCTCTCTCTCTCTCTCTCTCTCTCTCACACACACACACACACACACATGCATACTCAGATTTTATGAACTGCTCTACATATTCCTTCAGGATAGGGCAAAATTTACCTTTTACAGGAAAAAAATATAAAACAATCAAATAATGTAATTAATTTGAATGTGGTAGTGAAAAATGTGTTTGGATTTTGGACCCTCTCCTTTTTAGGTATCATGCATTTTAACTGACAAACTATGGTTTCACATAAAGATGATTAGATCCAAAACCAAAAACACCAAGTTTAAGCCTTATTGAGTATTTGAGTTGCTAGTGTGGTTGAGATTAATTGTGTAAAGTACCCTAGAAGATAATAGTTATTCAACAAATGGCTCCTGTTGTTTAAATTAGACAAAATGTATGAAAACATTTTTAAAACATAAGCTTATATGTATTGTCTTTATCTGTATCTCTCTATACCTAAATCTATCATTTCTATGTATCTACTAGCTATCCCTTTTCTATTAGATTATTGTATTTAGTAATTGACTTGTCTTAGTGCCTAAGAGAGATTCTGGTAGTGAAACAGTTGGTCTTTTAGGATGAATTAACATCATAGCAGGTTGTGAATGAAATTTTTTGGTAGCATGACCTTCATTGCACCCTAAAATTGTATTCAACTGACAAAAATTGGGTCATTTATGTTGAAGATCAGTCTTACATTTTCCATATCCACGTGTCCCTGTTTCCATGTGTCTCTGATAATCATTCAGAATTACCTTTTGTTTAGTAGGAAACAAAAAAAAATCACACTCGTGACAGAGTGGAATTTTCCTATTGAAGCATTAAATTATAAAATCTAAGTACCAGTTATCTCCTTGGTTGGGAGGGCATGGAGTTGGAATGTGTTAAAGTAGATTGAATAATGAACTATGGGTCCCCTCCAGTTTCTGCGGTTTGATTCTCTGAGACAGAGTTCCTTTGTTAAAGGGATAGTTACTTCATCTGATTACTTAGGATGATTGCATGGGAACCATGTTCATGAAGTTACTTCATTTCTTTTCTTTAATAGCTTCTGACTTTTTATTATCATGCTTTCCCTTTTTGCTATAAATTGTTCATTATTATCTTGATAGCACTGGATGAAACTTCTATTAACTGTCATTGTTTGACTAGCAGTCATGGAGATTTACTTGCATCAAACCCCTGTGGAACTAGACAACCATAAACCAAGGGACACAGTACATTAAATGCTTATCTTTTTGTGGCCTTCAGCTGAAAGAATGTATGTTTCCAGGTTTATACAGAACTTTTTATTGAGGGCCAGTAGACTTTGTTAAAAAAGTGTAATTACCATCATTTAAATAAAGAGTTCCACTAATCAAATTCCAAAGAAGTATCTTGTAATTAAGTTGTTAACCTTTCACCAGTATTAGTGTTATTGATTTGCTAAAATAAAGTTTAATAAAGGTCACAAGATTGCTGATCCCATTGATTCTAGAATATTTTAACAAGAGAATGACTTATTCAAATTTTAGCAACCACCTTCCAAATAAGTTCAAGATAATACATATGGTAAGGGTGAATGGAAATTCTATTTATTGAATATGTTATTTTTTTATCTTTTAATAGAATTCCTTGGCATAAATTCATATCATGTCAATAGTAGAAAATCTGGACAAAATATATCATTTAAGTTACCATTATTCCTTAGAATAATTTGCTTATTTTATAAAGTATTCTTGTATCTCCAAAGGAATGGTACATGTGTTTCTATTTGCATCTTTTGTATTTGTGGCCGGTGTTTGTATAATATTGAACTGTTTTGTGGCTCCCTGAATCCATCATATAGATTACATGCAGATTACATACTTGAGTCTCTTTTTCAGGAATGCCCCTCTCCTTATCCTTTGCTAATATACCATTATTAATTGAAAATGCTCTTTGTGCATTCTCCTATGTTAGGATTTATAACATTATGGGGTGTCCATTTAAGGTTGGTGTACATAATGGTACATACATCTTTAATCATTATATCTATACCATGCAGCAAATTAGCAGGTACATATTAGACATTCAATATAACTTTCTTGAAAAAAATAACTACTTCAACTCTCTTTCAAATTTAAATATGTCTCTCTTAAAAAGTTACATTAAAAATTAATAGGTGAATAATGTCTTTCTTATCTAACCATATTTATTATTGATAATATGTCATGTCTAATTGATGATGCCCCAAAATTACAGTTGACCCTTAAACAACATAGGTTTGCACTGCATGGGTCTATTTATGTATAGATTTTTGTTCAGTGGATATTGTTAATGTTTTTTTCCCTTTTTTATGCCTGAAGTGCTTTTCCCCCAGCATATCTTGGAGTTTGAGTTTGCTCGTGGTAAATTCTTTCAGCTCTCCTATGTTTGAAAAACTTCTTATTTTAGTTTGTTTGTTTGTTCTTAAAATATACTTTGAATGACTCTAATATTCTGGCTTGACTTTTTTTAGTACTTTAAAGATCTTACTCCACTATCTTCTGCTCTATTGTTTTTGGAAGACATTTATTGTCATACATTATACATTTGCTCCTTAGTGTGCCATATTTATCTAGCTTCTTTTAAATTTTTTTCTTTATCACTGGTTTCAAGCAATTTAATGATGGTATGCCTTAGTGAAATTTTCTTCGTGTTTCTTTTGCTTCAGTTTCATTGATCTTGAATCTATGGGCTTATAGTTCTATAATATTTGGACTTTTTTACTCATTCTTTCTTAAAATAGTCTAGAGTTATATTATTGATTATGTTTATTCCCTGGCTCATTTATCTTATTTCATTATTTTAAATTCTCTCGTCTGTGTGTGTTTTATTTTGGATAATTTCTATTGCCATTTCTTTAAAGCATTGATCTTTCCTTCTGCAAAGCCTAGTGTACTGCTAATTCCAGGTAGTATATTTTCACCTCAGGTAATATAGTATATTTTTATATTCTCTATTTAACTTATTGAACATATGAAATAAAGTTACAATAACTGTTTGAATGTGTTTCTCCAATAATTTCAATGGGTAAGTTTTGACTAATATAGTTGTTTTCATCATTATGACTCTTATTTCTCTTTTTTTGTGGGACTTTTTTTGTTTTTAGTGAATGCCAGACATTGTGAATATTTGTTGTTGTTTTTTGCTTTGTATTTTTAATTTTTAATTCTATAAATATTCTGTGCTTTGTTTGTAGAGGTACTTTCATTATTCAGAAACAATTTTATCTTTTAGGGTCTTCCTGTTAAAGTCTGAGAGGCAAACCAGAAATGTTCAGTCTCAGGCAAATTAATCCCCACCACTAAGGCACAACTTCTAGATGTTCAAACAAAACCTTGTGGATTTTGAGATTGCACATCTGATTAGTGAAAACTGTTAGTCTTCTGCACGACTTACATGAGTGCCAAGTAGAGTTCTATTAAATTTTTTCACAGGATTCTTCCCTCTACTTTGGGTAGTTTCCTCAAATGTCTGTACTGATGAGTATTTTGCTGAATACGTAAGTATTCTGAATGTACACAGGTTTCTTTCTCTGTGAAATCCTCTTCTTCTGTAATACTATCTTGCAAATTCTGTTTTAGAAACCCCTGTCTTGCAACAACTGAGAGAGTTTGCAGAGCTCTGCCTCTATTTACTCTCCCTGTGCCACAGAGAAACTGTCTAAGGTGGTAAATTGATGCAATTACAGAGTTCACTCATTTGTTTGCCATCTCCCAGGAATCACTGTTCTTCAGTGCCTAACTCTCATGTCTTGAAGACAGTTGTTTCTTATATTCTGTCTGGGTTTTTTGGTTGTTGCATAGAACTAGTCTTCTTACTCCATATTGGTCTAATGTGTAAATCCTTATTTATTATTTTAAATAGGGAAATGAATGAATATTGCACCATAAATATAATAAAAACTAGAATAAATGCTGGTTTAGGCCTAAAATTTTCTTCCATATAAAACATTGATGTTGTCATACATGGTCCAGTAGAAGTAATACTTGGCCTTGAGTTATGATTTATTACAAAATTATAATCATACATTCTTATGATTTTGTAATAAAAAATTTAGATACATTACAATCTAATAAAGAGGGACATTATTTGTGTAACCATAAGCATGCATGGTTATGATTTTGTAATAAAAATCATAACTCAAGTCTGGGCTTTAACTTCTGCCAGACCCTGTATATAGATGGTGATAATATTCTTTATAAGCACGTTCCTCCAAAAATAATCATTATCCTCATAGTTTTCTGCAATACATGTATATATCTACAATGATGAAAAACAAGTGATGAATTAAAAAGCATGTAAAGACAATATGTATAGGTTTATGGTAATAATCATTTAGTAAATATAGTGCTATAATATCTTAGCTTTTCTTTAGGTTACATTTCAATAATTTTTTATAACAAAGAAATCTGTTTTATAAAATATGTAGTCTTTTTAGCAAGGCAAAATACTATAACATTATTTCTACAGAATTTGGGAATACAAGGTCGGACAATTAATTTCACGAACTCATCCTAGAAAAAGTGCTACATACCTCATTGCTGAATATCACTATGGTCACCTTCAAAGAACTCCCCTTGGGGAGCTATGCATCAACACCAGTGGAATTCTTTTTCAATTTTGCAATTTTGGAATTCTTTTTCACGAATGGCCAGCAGAGCTGTCATTGTCTCCAAAATCTGACAATTAAGTTTGGGAACTTAACACCATGTGCTTATATTGGCAGCATTGTACAAAGAAGTAGGTAAGGTGTCATAACCTTGTCAACCTTAATTTTGGGGATAGTGACAGCTTTGGTGGCCATTCCACAAAGAGTTCCAAAATTGCTTTGAAAAGGCAGACTAATTGCTGGCATTGGTGCATAGCTTCCCAAGGGGAGTACTTCCAAGGTGACCATAGTGATTTTCAGCAAATAGGTATGTTGCACTTTTTCAAGAATGTGTTCACAAGATTAATTGACCTCGTATGTAAACATTGTTTAATAATTTTTAAGTATTTAAGAATTATTGCAATGTTGACATGAAATTTACTTTAGTAACATAATTTACTTAAGTGGATTAATTATACTAAAGTATAATATAATTAATTCCCTTTTTAAATATTAACCACAAAAGTCAAAGTAGAAGAAATTTTTTGCTCTGCTAATAGCTGTTAAAATATTTTCAGCTTTTGCCTAAAAATGTTTGTATCATATCCCCTTGCTTTCTAAAATATTTACTTATTTGAACACTGAGTTTAGGTACAAGGCTAGTGAAATTTTAATTATATGCCACATTTTTTAAGAACAGAATATAATTCAGTATCAAAACATATGTAATGCATCTAGTACAACTTTGAGAACATAGATCTGAGTGGAAGAGAAGTTCCCCTACTTGACACAAACTAAAATGATTTTTTTTTGAGAAACCTCTACTGTTTTCTACAGTGGCTGCACCACTTCACATTCCCACAAACAATACATAGGGGTTTCCTTTTCTCCAAATATTTGCCAACACTTATTTCCTGTTTTTCTAGTGATAGCCATTCTAACAGTTTTGAAGTTGTATCTCATTATGGTGTTAATCTGCATTTCCTTGATGATTAGTGATGCTGAGCACCTTTTTATGTGTCTGCCGGTCATTTGTATTTCTTCTGAAGGAAAAGAAAATATAATCTTGAAGAAATAGCTGCATTCCCATGTTTAGTGCAGTTTCATTCACAGTTGCCAAGGTATAGAAACAACCTAAGTGTCTCTCAACAGATGAATGGATAAAGGAGATGTGAGATATAGGTTTAGAGATAGAAGTAGAGATAAAGCTACATGGGAATTTTATTCAATCATGAAAAAGTAAGAAATATTACCATTTGTAGCAACATGATGGCCCTTGAGGATGTTATGCTAAATGAAAAGGTCAGAGAGAGAAAGACAGATGCTGTATGCTCTCATATGTGGAATCTAAAAACATCAAACGCATAGAAACAGATCAGAATGGTGGTTAGGGGCTGAGCAGGTGGGGAAATAGGGAAATGATGGTCAAATGTTACAAACTTCCAGCCATAAGAAATAAGTTCTAAAGATCAGATGTAAAATATGGTGATTATAATTAACAATACTGCATTAGAAACTTCAAATTTTCTAATTTTGCATCATCTGAAATATTATTACTACAAAAAAAAGAAATGGTAGTTATGTGATATAATAGAAATGAAAATGTTAGCTAATGTGGTGGTGGTAATTATTTTGCAGTATATAAGTGTACCATATCATCACATTGCACACTTTAAACTTACACAATGTTATAAGTGAATTATAGCTCAATAAAACTGGAAAATGCTCTTGTATGATACTATACAGTACAAAAACATATACATTGTTTCTTCCCTTCTTTTTACCTGCACAAAATATTTTTATAGAAAAAGAAACATTCCACATTGCATTATTATGCTCCCTATTAAATGTACAATTTAACATCAGAAAGTTAAAATTTAACATTTTCCACATAAAAAAGAAATTTTGTATTTATCAATGCATATCAAAAGATTTAGCTTTCAAGCAGTAATTTAGACTGTAGGAGCTCTGTACTTAAAGCTAATCAAATATGTGGTGGAGTTTCCCCTACATATATGCAGGAGTACCAAACCAGATAATTTAAAGATATGGGTTGAATAGTAACTGGTAATGAGTCTTTATTCAAAAATGAATACAGTCATGGCAAAATCATTGATGAATTTTAAAAGAATGGTAAATACTGTTAAGGCCATGTTGAAAAAGTGCCTTGTAATTTTTCAAGAAAGAAATCTAAGAGAATATAATCTAAAAGAGAATTTAGCTAGACCAATTTCTTTTCTTCTAATAAACAAAATCTCAAAACCAGTTTGAAGAATACTCCATGACTCTTTAATGAGAAAAAAAATAATTGGTCAGCTCTGCACCACCCCAACTGGGCTTTACTTCACTAAAAGACCTTTGTTAACTCTCTGGCCCTTGCACTATGCACTTTAGATTCTGTTTACAATTTTTAAATAATCATCTTTTAATTTTATATTTACCATAAATTAATTGTATAGAAGGTGACAATTACCATTAGAACATAATATATATTTTATTTTTCTTCTTGATTATTATAAAATCAGTTGAGAGTAAGTGATTTCCTTTTCTGTTCTCTTGCTGGAGTTATAAGTTGTCCTGTGTTAATATTAAAGTATTTGAATAGTGGTTACATTAATTAAAGAAGTCATATTTTTAAAAATTGTTACATTTTCACCTCCTAATTCTTCGTCTACATCATGGTTATTCTCTGAATGGTTTCCAGGCTTAGTTGCAATGACTCAGTACAAATCTATGGTTAACATTGTTACCATAAGGAATTGTTTCCAAGACTCAAGCTCCTGTCTTGTTCTAAGATACCCTTTTCTCCTCACTTGCTTTTTTTTTTTTTTTTTTAATCTCAGGTTTGCTGTCTTCTAAACTGGGACTTTATGCAAAGGAAATCAAACTCAGTTATCTATGAAGAGAGTAAATAAATATGAATTTCTAACTCTTTATTTCACTTCCTAAAAATATTAGAAGATCTTATTAATTCACCATTTCATTTGTATCCAATGCATATTCATAGACAATGGGAGTTAAGTAGCTCTATATGTCACTCAATCTATTATACAATGAGTTCCTTAATGTAGATATAATCAATATAAAAAATATGATATAATTCTAGGTTTATCACCTAATTCCATTAATATTGCAAGATGGTCATTACAATCAATTTATTAGATGTGTTTTTTCTGTTTGACTTAAACAGTTTTCTCTTGGAAAGATGGAACACTAAAAATACCCATGATACCTCTTTTGACTTTATAAAAATGAAGTTTTGCTATTTCTACAATCACTCTTAATTTTCAAGTTACCTCCAAATTAAGAAGTATTTGATTTGAGAATGAAATTTTCATAAAAACATTATACCTTTGTCCATCTTTATTTAGAAAATTCTAACTACACCCAGTGAGAATTTACATCTTCTTTATTTGTATGTTTTTGTTTGTTTGTTTGTTTGTTTGTTTGTTTTTAATGTGGGTAGTTCCCTGGCTGGAAATAGAACCCAGGCCGCAGCGTTGACAGTGCCAAAGCCTTAGCCACTACACCACCAGGGAACTCCTATTTGTATGTTTTTATCTTGTACTCTATGTTCATTATGTATGCATGTCTTGGACCTCAAGTATATATGTATTTTTTTTCCTCAAATATATTATAGCACCCCAAAGACAGGACTTTTCTTCTCTTCTTGATTTATTTCTACAACATCAGAATATCTGGTACAACATAATAAATATGTAATGCATATTTGTTGAATGTGTATTATCAGATATATTTAAAAATAAGTGTGTCAAGTACATGAATTCTAGATGTTAAAGTACACTAAGTTAATCTTATCAAGCAGCTTGATCAAGGTTAAGGGAAAGCATTTTATTAATAAGTTAATTGTGAGACTCAGGAGTCAGAATTTATAATGTAAAAGTACTTGCTAGTTATAAATGTGACTTAACAAACGGAGCAATAGATAATTTGTTTTATAAAGATTAGATCTTTGTAGACAAATGTTTCCATATAAAGTCTTCCTCAATTTTTCTGTCTTTCATTTCTATCCCCTATTCCCTACCCACCCAGCCAGCCAGCCAGCCAGCACATATTTATTCAGAACGTACTCATTGTTAGGAACCATTTTATGTGCTAGAAGATAAACGTGGCTGCTTTTGTGGAGTTTATATTCTGTTCAGAGTATGAGGCAGGGAATTGAGGGTATTTAACCATCACTGGAGGTCAGAATGGCTGGAATAGGCAAGACGTTGGAAGATCAGGTCTCAGAGGGAATGGGGATGGGGGACCACAGGCTAACTGCCCACCATTGTAAGGAGAGGACTTTAACTCAAAATGAGATGAGAAGTATTGGATGGTTTGAGCAAAAAACTTACAATTTCTGAGTTACTTTTTAACAGAATCATTCCGGTGGCTGGATTGAGAAGAGCCCTGTAAGTGTGAAAATATCAAAGCAAGGTACCAAATTTCAGGCAATTGCTGTAATAAAGGCAAGAAAGAGGTTATGGTGAATTGGTCTATGATATTAGCAGTTCAGATAATGAAAAGAGGTATAGTCTGAATATATTTTGAGGGCACAGGGAGCATTTCTGATATATTGGATATGGAGTGTGAGAGCAAAAGAAGAGGGATGACTGGAAGCTATTTTTCTGAGCAACTTTAAATGGAATAGAACTGTCATTAACTGAGAGAATCATCAGTACTATTTACTTCCATTGCTTTTCATTCATCCTCTTAGACCTTAAAATATGATTCTATTCCATAAACACTAAAAATAAATTGGACCTCCACATGTCTGTCTGTTTGCCTATGATGCAGTATTTTATTACTTTTATCTCTTAGGAAACCTTTTTTACTCTTAACTTTAAAATCATGAGTTACTATCCTTGTTTGGCAAAAAAGTCTTTCCTTTACATTTTTTTCTCATTCCCTATTTGTGACTCCACTTCCACTGATTTTGTTATGCAAAAAAGATTAACAAAGCTATGTATCTATTAATAAAGATATATTCTAACTTAAATATTAACTGGATGCAGTTTATTTTATTTTGCTCTAGGATGTATTTTGTAATTATCATGAGTACATATAGAGAACTAAATACATCCTGGTGAAGGAATTAAATTATGTATTAATCAAACAATGTAAATGATTTTAGAAATTCTTAGCTTTATTCAAGCAGTTCAACAATAGCATTTAAAAGGATCAAACATACTGAAATAACAGCAAATAGAAAAGATTTATCAGGGTTTTCACCTTTTGTGAAATTATGTCACTTAAAATACATACAATTTCCAAAAGTATTTCAGATTTATCAAGAATGGTCACTTTTATATGCCTTCCATATATATTCATATCTGAAAATCTTGTTTCACACAACGTAAGAAAATTCTCTATTATTGTTTTAATTTTAAATTATTACTGTAAGTATTGTCTACTTCATGACACCTCTGTTTATTAAACTTCACAATCCAGGGTCAGTCATTTATTTTTCAGATGTACTAGTTTTATGATTGATTGATGAACTTTGACACTTTGTTTCAATTATTTCAATGTTCTACACCTGTTCTTTGAATATATGTTACTTTTAAAGGCACTTAACAGCATTGCAAACCCTTAGTGTAAGTCTTTATGATTCAGTGTGTTTATATTGTGTAATACAATCTAAGCTTGTAGTTTTATACTCTTTGAGATTTTCACAATCTCTGTTCTGTAGCAAATGAGAAATATCTCATGCTTTACCTAGTGTGGTTATCAAAGGAAGATAAGATTTTGATACAGATCATTTTAGGTCACATTAAATATTTTTAAGATTCTGCTAAGCATGTATAAACTCACTATTTGGAATTATTTACATTCATTTGACTGACAGAAATGAATGTTTTCATGCCATTTGCTTTCTTCCTGTACCTCTCTAAAGCATATTTGTTAGCTATTTTGTTTTGTTTTGTTTTGTTTTTGTCCTTCAACCAGTTAGAGATAACAATGTTTACTTCCTTTTCTCTTTTGGACTTTGGTTAGGATGATATAGAATTATAAATATATAGTTGTATATAAACATATTTCCTTTTCCTTTTAGAAACAAAAACATTATGAGTCAATTATTCCTTGATTGTGGTGAATTATGTGTCTTCCAGACACTGTTTTATCAAAGACTTGTGTGCAATAAACACGGTCAACTGCTACTTGTTGATCTATGTATTTCATAGATAAAATATATATGTTCAAGGTGTCAGGCTTTATTGCCAATTACTTAACAAATGAGACTATTATGCCATCTTCAGAAGTTTTTAATTTGTAGTACATTCAATACACGAATGTTAATTTTTAAGCAAATTTCTAGTAGTGAAAAATAATATTGAACACAAAATTGTAATTTTTACATTTTGAAAGTGCCATTATTCATAGATATGCCTGTCCATAGTTGCAAAGATGGTGTTATCACCGGTTGGGGTCAATTTTCCATGGTATTTCTACACATTGTCTGACAACTTTTGTCCTTGACTATTTTTTTCAAGGATGTTTCTGAAGCACAAACACTTGGAGGAGAGAGCTGATATCTCCCTCCAGAGCAAAAGACAGATTTGTTTGAGTCCAGTATAATCAAGATAAGATCTTCTGCAAGTGTTGGGCAGACTTACTGGAACCTCTCTTATAATATTGGGTGTATCCTATATTCAGGGAATGTCCAGGGTAGGAGATGAACTGATGAGAATATGAAGTTCATGAAATGAGTAATAAAGTTCTTTGTGACTCAAGAGTATCAGGTCTGCTGCCAGCCTTTAAGCAAGTGTGGAGGGCTGACATATAAACTTTCAAGTAGGATAAAATCTTTTACCCTTGACAGTTTTTGACACTACCATTATTTTACAGAAAAAATAATAACCTCAGAAAAGGGAAAAACTGTCTGATGGCCTTAGAATCCATTAGTAGTGTAAAATTTGAACTCTGGTCCTAGTCTTCTATCATAATATGATGCAGCTTCTAGGGAGTGTACTTCCAGTCCATAATGTTGAATTTATGATCTCTGAGAAGCAACTAAAGCTAACACAGTCTGGACGTTTTAGTAGTGAGAACTTAAGCATAAATGAAATCGTATGTGTTAAGATTCAATTACATCTTCAATAGACCTAACAGATCATTCTTTTAATGCTGAAATTATTATTCCTGAGTTTTGTACCTTTGGTTTTATTTTATTATTTTTTAATTTCTATTATTGGGGTGACCTTGATGAGTAAAACTATGTAGGTTTCAAGTGTACATTTCTATAATACATCATTTATGTATTACATTATGTGTTACCACCCACTTCTCCTTCTTTATTTCACCTTCTTTTCCCTCTTCTATAACTCCCCTTCCCCCCTTCCCCTCTGGTAACCACTGAACTATTGTCTGTGTCTATGAGTTGTTTGTCTTGTTTGTTTGTTGCTTTCAGTGTTATATCCCACATATGAGGTTTGACAATTAATTTTGCGAACTCATCCTAGAAAAAGTGCTACATACCTCATTGCTGAATATCCCTATGGTCACCTTCAAAGGACTCCCCTTGGGAAACTCTGCACCAACACCAATGCCCAGTCTACCCTTCAAAGCAATTTTGGAACCGTTTTCCTGGAATGGTCATCAGAGCTGTCATCGTCATGGTACTCACAATCTGACAATTAAGTTCACAAACTTGCCACCATGTGGTTATGTTGGCAGCCCTGTACAAACACCTCAGGAAGGTGTCGTAACCTTGGCAAGCTCACAATACTGCCAACATAAACACACAGTGGCAAGTTCACGAACTTAATTGTTAGATTTTGGGTATGATGACAGCTCTGATGGCCGTTCCAGAAAAAGAGTTCTAAAATCGCTTTGAAGGGTGGACCAGGTGCTGGCATCAGTGCACAGCTTCCCAAGGGGAGTACTATGAAGGTGACCATAGTGATATTCAGCAATGAGGTATGCAGCACTTTTTCTAGGGTGAGTTCGAGAAATTAGTTGACCTTGTGTGAGGGTTCCTCTTTCTCCACACCCTTTGCGACACTTATTTGCCTTGATGATAACAGCCATTCTAACCATTGTGAGGTGGTATCTCATTGTGGTTTTGATTTGCATTTCCTTAATAGCTAGGGAAGTTGAGCATTTTTTCACTTTTACCTGTTGACCACTTGTATGTCTTCTTGGGAGAAGTGCCTCTTCAGGTCTTCTGTCCATGTTTTTAATTGGATTGTTTTCGTGGTGGTTTTGTTGTTGAGTTGTAAGAGATCTTTATATATTGTGAGTATTAGCCCCTTATCTGAAGAGATGTTTGCAGATATTTTCTCCCATTCGGTTGGTTGCCTCTTTGTTTTTCGGGAGTTTCTTTTGCTGTGCAGAAGCTTTTTAGTTTGATATAGTCCCATTCATTTATTTTTGCTTTTACTTCCCTTGCCTTTGAGGTCAAATTCATAAAATCTTCTCCAAACTCAAGTTCTATAAGTTTAGTACCTATGCTATCTTTTATGCAATTTATTGTTTCGGGCCTATGTTTAGGTCTTTGATTTATTTTGAGTTAAATTTGGTATTGTAGTTTGATGTTTTTAAAAGGTGTTCCTGAAATATTTAAAGATCAGGGACTATGCAGATAGTGAAAAACAAACCAACCAACCAACCCCAAAACTCTCTGATTTCCACCACTGCCTTTTCCTCACAAAACGCTTTCTCTCTCTTTGTCTCTCCCCCTTTCTCTTCCTTTTTCTTCCTCTCTGTCTTTCTTACACGCACACACACACACACACATATACACACACTCACACACACGCACACAAGATTGTATTTTCTGATGCCTTAGAGGAGGAAATGGCATCATATAGTAGACTATCCCTAATAGTCCTAGTAGTTTAAGTGAAGGATTTAGTAATCTCACAGTCATAAAGTAAAATTATTTATTGCTGGGAAAGCTGTCTTTGAGGAACACCAAGCATAATTAAAATTTTGGATCAAAAATCCAACCAGTCAGCTCTATTCTCACTACCTATATGACTATTGTTGTATCACTAAACTTTGAGGTTTCTTATTTTGTTGGGCTGTAAAAAAAAAAAACTGTTGATTGCTTTCAATAAAATTTATTGATTCTATGTGAGAAATATAAAAAATTTCAAAAGTAACATGGGTCCACTATACTATTACCTTACTATATACATATTTTGAATACACATATTCACCGCTATGTTTAGTTAATTTAATACACTATGTGCTATATGTATATCAATATTTCCTTTCTATGTCAATAAAATTTATAAAAAATGGCATTGTACTTTAATTCTGAAATTTTCAAATAATTTGATTCATAAATAACATAGATACCGGGTTTATATAATTCAATATATAGTTTATGGACTAAATTTAAATTATTATTTGGTTATAGTTTGTATTGACATTTATCGCTTAGTACCTCTTTTGGCATACGTTAGCAATGATAGTGCTATGAAAATTTTGTTATTCTTACTATCATTGCTGCTTTAGATGCCATATATAAATTTTTTAATCTTAAAAAGTGAAGGTAACAAATACATGTGCCCATCTCATGTGCTCATGTATCCCTTCATTTGGGAGATTGGATTGTTCCTTGTAAGGATGAAGGCTTTTTACATTTCTTACACATTAATATTACCTTTGTTTTTGGTACATGGATATAATATGACATTTGAATGAGACGTGATCCCTGGAGTTCATTTAGCAATGCCACTTTTATACAGATGTCCCTCCTTCCAACCTAACGGTTTACAGAGACCATTCCTCAGTGATGTGCATGTGTTAACGAGTGGCTTGTAAGAACTAAGATAGAGAAACTTCTGACATTATAAAAAATCTTAAATATTTTGTCATAGTAAATATTTTTGATAAGGAAAATTTTAGTACTCATTCTGAAATTAAACTTATACGTTATCCAGTGAGAAAATTAAACTTCCTTAACCATGTGACTTTGTATTTTCAAATCAAATTATTAGTGCACATAATTTATCAGTGAAAATGCTAGTTTGAGATTAATTCCACATCAAACCTCATACATTTATTAGTAACATGTGAAATTCAACTAATTGTACAAACAAAAAGTATCCAATTCCAAGAATGAGCTAACATGTAATTTCTATCACTAGCAATCATAAAGGCAATCATTAATATAACAGAGCAGGAACAAAAGAATTAAGTTTTGGATAATCTGTTAGATCTGTACAGGCAACTAGATTCATTATAGTTAAAGTAATCCTGAATCTGTGACCCATTTGGTCTTTACTTTTCACTTACATGTACCTATTTATTACTGAGTTTCTAGATAAATTTATTTATTTGCCATATCACACAAGGTTTTGTTGTTGTTTTGCTATATTATTTTGTTCATTTATGTGGGGGTTTTTTTCTACCTCAATCTTAAAAGTTTAGCTTTTGCTCTGTACTACACTATTTTTATTTTCAGTTCTTTTTAACTGTAATCCAGAGGTTTTCCCAGAATTCTTTGGGGGGAATTAGGGATGGCCAAAATGGCTAGTGGTGGCAATCTATAAAACTTAACCTTGAAACTGTAATTAGCATAGAAGGCACACTGTTTTCACTCAATATGTACGTGTTTAGGATTGAGAAGAGTCAGGGAGAATAGAGTGGAGTTAAAACTTCCTTGGGTGATGACTTAGAAATACACTTATTCTCTTTCTTTCATACTCTTAATCATTAATACATTAATACACCTCGAGGCAAGAGATTTGCAAGCCAGCAGCTTCCGTGGTTGAAGGGAGAAATATGTTTTCATTCTCGTTCCAATTCCTCAAACATTACATCTCAGTTATATAAACTATATAAATGATAAATATCTACTTTCAAAAAAGGTGACTTATACATAACTTTAAAAGAACATCTATTTCTCAAAGTAGATGAAGCAGCAATAGTACTAATCAAGGCCGAATCAGTCCCCTGGGTCAATGTCTGTCGTTTAGTTCTGTAATTTTACATGTTCAGATAATACCAATAAATCCATCTTCCCCTTATGGTTTTACAGGTTTTCAAATGCTCACAACCTTAAATTCAGTCATTATAATAAAAGTTCTTTTGTATTTCATCTTTTAAATCAATTATGTAAAAGAATATGTTAACTCCTCTTTTTAGAAGTGATTGGTCATATTTAAGACGAATTTTTTAGGCTGAGAGTACAATTGGGATATGGTTTATTTGCCTTCATTATTTCCCTCTTCTGGACATTTTTTATTGCTTGAAAGCTATGAGAAGCTCTTTGTATTTTCTAAATTTTACTATTTTTCAGAAATTTTGAGAAACTTAATATATTTTCTAATGTTGAATTCTTCATTCTTGTCTGAACCTTTACCTGAATCTGCATATGAATGCCCAGCTATAGTTAAAAATTATTATTGTTATGGTTATATGGTAATATTAAAGCACTTTATATTATGTGATATTAAGCAAAAAGTATTTTTGGGCCTGCTTACATGCTTCTAAGGGAATTTGGTCTGATTACTTGTTATAGATACCTACCATGAATTACACAACATTATCTCAGGATTATATAATATAAACTTAAAATATTGTAGAAATGATTTTTATTCATAAATATTTTGCATATATGGTCAAAATTGGACTGAAAAATGAAACATTCTTTCACTATAACTAAAGATGCAAGAAAATGAATAGGCAAAAATGAAAGCAATTAAACCAGGAGATCTCAGGGTCTGATTCTTTTTATTTTGGGGGGGCAATATTTAACAGAACTTGACTGAGGCTCAGAGATAACAACATAATTTCAGCATAAATAATCTTTTAATCAGGACAGACCTAGATTCTGTGGGTAATGGAGTTTATGTAATTTCAATTGTCTCTGTAAGAAAAAGAATACAAAAATATGTTACTTCACAAGTTTAAAAAACAAGTGACCGTCCATTCACATTGCTAAGGCTACTCCCAAGAACTCTGAAGGGGCCGTGCAAAGTGAGGAATCCTGACAATTAAATTTTATTAACTTCACGGTGAAGCTTTTGCTTATAACTGCTCCCAGAAGTTTCCTGAACTAAATTTTGATTACTTACAGAGCTCCATAGATTCTTATCTATTTAAGAAACTGTGTGTGGAGATTAAATAATGCTCCCAAATAAATTTCTGATGTGAAGCTTATTTCGTATCATGTACAAAAACTATCAACTATTTAAAGGAGTATTCTATGAGGTGTTATATGTTTACGAAGTATGTCTCACATTATTTAGACATATTCAAAATGTGTCTAGAAACAACAAATTGCCAGGTTGTTTTATTTTGAATTTTGAAAATAATGTGCTTCAGTGTAATCACAGTTTAACACTGTTACTGGACCTCACTACTTTCTATTACGGTGGTTATGGAATTATAAAGGATAACTGCATTCCAACAAGTTAAAGACTAGTGGCATTTGCTACTGTAAATATTTTCTGATATATATATATAACCATATTCAAATTATAATGTCCTGTAATGCTAATGAACCACTCTACCCAGCATAGTTTTATTCCATTTCACACAACATTAATATTTTCTGTAATTAAAGAGCTCACTATACAAGCCCTTAGAACTGCTGCTAAATCATCTATATAATACATATGATTTATATATATGCATAATGATACATAACCATATATATACATACACAAGAGGGAATTCCCCCTATAACGGAATATTTTGTGGAGGGCCAGCACCTTGTAGTACAGGCTTCCCCTGCTCAGTATTCTAGAAACCCATCTGCATCAGTGTACCAGCTGGCATTGTTGTGAGAGGCTGCATTGAGCTTCACTGAATCTTTTTGGAGACCCGTGTGTTTGCCCATTTCATTATGGGTAATTTACACAATGTGAAGCGTGACAACACACCTGCCTACAACGAGATGAGTATTCAGCTTTTTTGACTAAAAATGGCATGACCTTCATGCCCCACCCTCCCTATTCACCAGATCATACCATGGGTGACTCTTTTTTTGTTTCCCTCCGTAAAAACAGTCCTCACAGGGAAACGTTTTGCCATTGTGGAAGAGGTGAAACAAAAAATGGCAAAAGCACTAAATGACATCAAAACCAATGAGTTCAAAAACTGGTTTGAGCAGTGGAAAATGCATCTCAGTGGGTATATTGCACCAAATAGCAAATAAAGAGTACTTTGATGGTGACAAGTTTAAACATATAAGAATAAATACACAATATTTTATAAATAAATTCTGTTTTTTGGAGGACCCCCTTTCATACTTATATATACTTACATACCTATATGTGCTTGTGTACATATGATTTTTTTCATAAACATGGCCAAGGTCACAAGTTTGTGTATGTTTGTTTATGTGAAAAACCATAAAGTTACTAAATGGATGAAGAATTAAATTCACTAGTTTTCTGCATTATTAAACTGCACATTTATGCATGTTCTTGCAAAGGCTATTTCTTTACAAATAGGGTCCTGGGGGATTGTTAACACTAGATGAAGCTTCCTGTTTATTCACCTGCTCTGGGATTTCCCATTTGCCAACACTATAAATGCACTGTATTATAAATGAGAACAGCTTGTTGAGAGAAGTGGTTTAATGTTTTCTGGAAATAGATGAAGACAACATGTTCTAATACATTTATAGCAAAATGCAGTTAGGAGCTCATTGAGTATAGGGAGTTTGTTTTTGTTTTTGTTTTAGTTTTACAAGCATAGGAAGTATGTTTTTGTGGTGATATTATTGATAATTACAAATTCTTCCTAAAAAGAATAATTATGGACGGTTTAGAGTAAACCTTCTTTTAGGAAAACAGTTAATACTTGGTTTGATATCTAGGTAAGCAATATTTACATAAAAATACTAGAGGTTTTTTTTTTGTCTAAACTTTAAAAATCCTCTAACTTGTGCCACAAAAAGAAGCGAAAATATTATGATCGTAGATCAATTGCTGAACTCTCCTTTTTACTAAGGGCTGTCTGGAAACTATCCAGCCATGTAATATGAAAAATAGGGGCATTTATGGATGAATTTTTTTCCAGACTGCCTAGTATATATGTACGTATGTATGCACATATATATATATATATATATATATATATATATATATATATAATATATATATGTATGTATGTATATACATATATCTGTATGTGTATTTTTATTTGCAAATTTATTTTATTCTTCCCAGTGAATTATGTTTTATCAAGTGTAGTTACCTCCACTACTGATCCTTTTCTCAAAGTTTTATATAACATTGTGTGTTTAAGTGAACTACAAAATTATTTTAAATCATATAGCTTCAGGATGATACATACTTCACTGTAAATTGCAAAGGATAAGGGAAAATGAAATTAATTTTTAATAAACTTTAATTTCATCTTTAAAAAATAGATTTTGTTAAATGAGCATCTTAAAAAGTATTCAATTATGCACAGATATATAAAACATTAATAGGGTATTTGTATTAGGTGCCTAATTTCATCCTTAATTGCTGAGTTTATTTACAGGATGCATGATAATTTCCAGTTTCCTATTTTTTTCAATTATACTCCTGAGTTACTTACACACTTTTCCTAAAAGAATCAACTTCATCAGCAAATCATTTTTTCTATCTGTAAAATGTATTGTGTAAATTGACCTTTTCCTTTTGGCAGTACAGTCAAAATAATTTTTGGATATAAATAAAACATGTTTAACTCTTCTAATATTCTTTTTACTGTAATATATTTGTACACAATATTATCTTTTCTGAGGTTTAGCATGTTTTAAATTATATCTAAAATAAATATGAGATGAGAACATATACAAATCTGAAGTGTACAGCTTTGCAACTTTTGACATATGAGTAACCAACATCCAGATCGAGATACAAAGTATTTCCATCACCCCAGAAAGTTCTCTTCTTAAAACTTCAACCACCCACCCAGGGTAATCTGTCTTCCGAGTCTATCAGCATCAGTTCATTTTGCCTGTTACTGAATTTAATATAAATAAAATTAAACAGTTTTAGGATGTTTTCCTTTGCTCAACATAGTATCTGTGTAATTCATCAATGTTGTTGTATCAGTAGTTCATTCTTTTTTAACTATTGTTTTTTTTATTTCATTAAAGGAATACATGATAGATTAGTGTTCTATTCCCCTGATGAAGGACATTTCAGTTATTTCTAGTTTTTTACTATAACAAAGCTGCTAGAACCATCTTATACATGTCCTTCATTGTACATATTTACTCGTTTCTCTTGATTATATACCGGAAGTATAATTGTAGTCACAGAGTAGGTGTTACATTTTATTTCGGTAGATATAGGTATTACCTAACAGTTTTTCCACCAGCTATTGTACCATGGTTTCCTTTGTTCCACTCCTTACCAATACTCAGTATTTCACAGTTTAGAGTTGCGGTGGATATAAAATAGTATCTTGTGATTTTAATTTGCATTTTGCTAATGAATAATGATAATGACCATCTTCACATACGCTTTTTGCCCATTTGGATGGTCTTTTTCATGTGATATTTTTTCAAGCCTTTTGCCTATTTTTTAAATTGCATTTTTCCTTGCTTGATTTGTATGAGCTCTGTATACATTCTGGGTATGAATCTTTGTTAGATAGATGGTTAGATAAATGATAGATAGATGGATAGATAGATAGAAATAGATACATGAAAATATCAGGGGTGCCAAAAAAGAGTATACACATTTTAAGAGATATCTATTACTTTTCGAAGTTGAATTGAATTATGGTAGCAATGTATAGTATGACATGTGCCACTCAAAAAATGGTGTTAATCAAACGGATGCATCACTATGTGACAGGCTGGACAGTCAAAGAAAATGGCAGAAGCACGGTTGTCATTTGAGGAATGTGTGCCCATTTTGAAGTGGTATTTGAAATTCAGGAATGTTTTGTGAGTTTCCCCCATATTCTCCTGACTTCACACCACTTGACCTCTACCTATAGGGACCTTAAGGGAAGGACTACACTGGCAGTACTTTGGGAAGAAATTGAAACAGCATGCGCAGTGATCAAGCTTGGTCAACGTTGCTCAAACAATAGTTCACCTTAATCAGAAGTGTCTGGACACTAATGGTAACCACTTTGAACACCTTTCACATCCGCAGGAGTCAAACATGTGTTCATCTTTTGTTATTGGTATATATTGAGTATTACAATTTTAATAGTTTTTTCCCTTCATAAAACATGTATACATTTTTTGGCACCATCTGTATTATCTTAGTCTATGACTTGCCTATTTCCTGTCCTAATGATATTGCCAATAAACAGATTTTTAATTTCAGTGAAACACAATTATGTTCTTATTCTTTTATGATTATTGTCTTCTGTGCCCTGTTGATGAAATCTTTGCCTTCTCCAAGATATGAAGATATTCTTCTCTCCTTTTTCTAGAAGTTTGATTATTTTAATTTGACATTTATTTGTTAGCCATTTTTAATTAATTTATGTATATGGAGTAAATTAGGAGTCAAATCTGTGGGACTCCGTATATACATACACACACACACACACACACACACACACACACACACATTAGTTCTAGACTCAAATGTCGAGAAACCATAATTACAATTTCACTTCAGAGAAAAAATTCCACCAATAAATATGTCAGCTATAGTTTTTTTGGTTTCATAGATATCTTCTTCCTCATTTTAACTGAGATGTAATTGATATATAACATTTTATTAGTTTAAGGTGCATAACATAATTATTCAATATATGTATATATTGCAAAGTAATTAGTTTAACATCCATTGCCTCACATAGTTTCTTGTGATGAAAACTTTTAGAATCTATTCTTGTAACAACTTTCAAATATACAATACAGTCACAATATTTTCAAAGTCTCATATTTTTCTAAGTTTCACCAACCTAAACTCCATGTGTTTATCATCAGTGTTACTCTGAAAGTAAATTAGCTATGAGATAATCTAATGGCCTAATTAATTAAAATGTATAACTCAAAAGGTTCTCACTTTGTCAGTTTATGGCTCAAAATTTTATATTCATTTGAGTTATTCTTATTAATCATTTATACATGGTTTATTTTAAACTCACCAGAAGACCCGATTAAGCAAATCTATTCTGCTCCATCATATCCAACTATTCTAGATGATAACCAACTGAGACATCTTTCTGCATATTCACTCTGAAAAAGCCCTCTGTGACGCTATCACAGGATTTCTGAGCCCTGTTGGCATTTTGGGCTAGATAACCAAAATGTCACTTGTGTCATAGGGGGCCATCCAGGGCATTACATTTCTAGCAGTATCCAAGTCTTCTACCCATTTGATGACAATACCAATTCCCTGCCAGTTGTGATAACCAAAAATGTCTCCAGACGATGCCAAATACCCACCAAGGGTGAAAGGATAAAATCATCCCCTATTGAGAACCACTGAGAAATTTTGATATTCACAATGCAAATTCTACCTATTGATCTATTTATCTGAATATGATAACATGAGCAAGTTTTTGTATAATACAGACAACATGGTCTTCTCCTACCTCATGTAACTTTTTTATCCTCATATCTCCCAGCCCCTTCTTTTTAATACTAAGGCATTCTAGTTTCAAAATCTTTCCATATACTTTACATTTCAGGGTGGACAACCTTGGAAAATAGTCATAAAATTTATGAGATACTGTTACTAATAAAAGCCATTTTGCCTATTTAACAAATTTAGACTACTTTTATTTTTGCTAAAGTACTTACCGAGAACATTAAATTTACTTCATATTTACCTATTGCTATTTGTTCTGCATTCATTATACTGTGAAGTTGTAGTATACAATGCCATTCTCTTTATTTAAATTAACATTTATATTCATAGCTCTTCATGTGTCAAACACCTATTCATTCTTTAAAACCCATTGTTGTTGTGATTTTTTTTTTTTGCTGTTTATTTTGATGAAACTTCCCACAGCCCATTCTTAGAGATAAAGATATCCTCCTCATCTATGCTCCCAGAGCACTTTGTTCAAACATTTATAATTGCCTTTATCACATCACATTGTGAAGTATTGCTTACTTTTAAATAACTGTAACATACATTTTAGAATGAAGTAAATCTTAATCAATTTATTAATTATCTATTTAATAATATTTTAATTCAAGTATTGTTCACTTTACAACTGGGGATTAAATGTATGTCAAATAGCAGATATCTAGCTTAATGCCTACACAGTAGTCATGTAAAAAATATCAATGTCAGTGTCACAGCTTATGTGTGAAACATGATGGAGAAGATAATTAGACAAAAATAAAAAGTAACCTTTCTTTTAACCTAAGGACTAGATAAAAATCTAAACAGATTAGCTATAATAAAAATCAATAAGATCCCAAGATACAATCTCTGAACTAAAACTTTTCACCAAGATTCAGAAAAGTTCAAGATCTTTGTACCTATTATGTAGCCTCTAATTTTGCAAAATTTGCTTAAGAAATTAGAAGTTTAACCATCACAACTACATTTATTTAAAATTTGTCTTGAAATAGTTACCACCATAGAAAGGGAAATATAGCAATATATGCATGCATATGTATGTAGTATATCTGATTTATTTATAGAAATTATGGTTTAAATAAATTGTTATTAATAAATATATGTTTCTGTCAGGGTTCAGCTCAGGTTACAGAAGCCACTGTAGTCATTTTAAACAGAAAGTAATTCAGAAAGTGAAAATTTTACTTAAATTTAAGGAAATTTCACTTAAAATTGCTGGAAGACCTAGAGAATCAAGCTTAGCCTGGGTTTCCAGTAATGATGCCTCAAAGAACACTGCAGAACTGTGAGCTTACCACAATTCAGAAGTAGAGAAATCAGGATACAGGTTATCTGATTACCTAATCCAAGAAAACACCACCCTAGCCACTGCCAGAATTATTGTCTCCTAAACCCTCAAATACCTGGTCAGTCCCTTCTATCAAAATGACTACAGTCTGATCCACTGCCTCTCTTTCCACTTCTGATTGACAGAACCAGACACTGTTGGAGTCTCAGCTGCAGGGAAGTATGGGAAATACTGTTTTTAAGTCAACATTCTTTGCAGTACAAAATGGTGCAAAAAGGAGGTTAGAAGAAGGGCAAGAAAGCAAACTGGATCTACCACAACATGGCAGAGTCAGGATTCGACCACAAACAGTGTGATTCCAAGGCCAGTGTATTATAGCTCAACCTATTAAAGGCATTTAAAGAACTATGCTAGATTCTTCTTAATAAATTCCATACACGATTAAGCACATGGCACTGAGCTTGGTGTTGTAATGACTGTAAACAGGTGTTTGGGCACAGATAAGAATAATCGCATGCCCTTAAAAATTATACCTACCTTTGAGAAAAAGAAGGAGGAAAGAGGAAGAGAATTCACAGCCATGCCCCATGGCTTCTGTCCATCTCATCTTCAGCAAATCGATGCAGGTGTCTTTCTAGAGTTAATACACACAGTGTTTATACAGTCCTCTGCAGTCACAGAATTTCTTTGCCATACGTTATGCCACTTCTCTTAGATAATATTTGGCTGCAGTTTCTAGAGCAGGTGGCACTTGAGAATCAAAAATATCTTGAGGCAAATGAACATCCCTCTGCTCATAGTCTGCCATGTAGAAAGCAATGTTAAACTAGCAGGTGTCCAGCTCCGGAAGCAGTCTGCCCAGAAACCAGAAAGAGATATTTATTTTTCATTGAGGAATGTACATATTTTAGGCTTTGCAAAATTGGGGAACAGAAGAAATTTCCTGAAATTTTAGCAATATTAAGGACAAGTGAATGGGCTATTCCAAATTCACTGTCCTACTGCAGACATAGTATCCGTCTAGGCACCATGGGATTTTCTGGATATTCCTGCAGAGGACGAAGTTAGGAATCTCTTGATAGAGGTTTTCTGTGTGCCTAGAATGCTGGCAGATTAAAATGCGGAAATTAGTGTTATTGTAGCTAAATTCTGGGTTACACTAAGGCTGTATTTTCAAACTGGTACTTCACTGCTGCTTTCAGAGCTCTGCTAATAGAGTAACAAAAGTAGCCACTAATAACTTAAGGCTTCGGCACTGGCAATGCCAACACTGCGGCCTGGGTTCGATTCCCAGCCAGGGAAATACCCACATACAAAAAAAAAAAAAAAAAAGTAGCCACTAAGTCTGTTTTAAACATCATTGAGGACAAAAATATAAAATGCTATGCAAAACATCCTAGATCTAATAGAAGTAACCAATTTCATTAGACACATCTTTAAAAATCATACATAAAATGTTCTAGGAATATGCATAATAACATGTGAAAGAATAGAACTTCATTGTTCCACTGTATTTTAATATTTGTTAGTAAAACTCATCAGGTAGAAATGCAGGAAAGAAGGTAAATGAAAGAAATAGATTAATCTTAACATGGTTTGCAATACCATCAATAGTTTTTTCGAATCAGAATTTACAGAAAACTACATAAGATTTCACTTGAACTTTCAAATCAGCAGTAATAAGCTCAGATAAAAATGCATTTTCAGAGGCATATTAATGTCTTATTTATTAGAACATTTCAATTAATATTCTTGTTATCAAGATCAGTGAGAAAGTTTTACTAAAAATTCCTGTAGATGTAGATATTGAAGGATATTTTAGGGTTAGCAAAATGTTTTCCAAGAAAGAAGTGAAATTAAATAACTAATAAAACATATCCACAGGCTAATCATTTATAGATTTAAATATTGATCTTTATTTACAAAATTTAGAAGCTTTAAGTGTTAATCTGTTTTCTGAAAGTCAGTATAAATACTCTACTTAAAGTCAACTAATTAAAATATACTGGTTATTGTTTTTTTTCAAGTTTTCCCAACTTTTATTTAATGATTTTAAGTAATTCAAAAACCAACTCTTTCAACTCTCATTTTTAGAATTCAAGCAAATACCTAAAAATAGTTACTATGTAGACTGTCACAATGCTATTCCATTTAAGCATTCCTTACCCATTCATTCTCCCCAAAAATAATTAATGAGTATTTTTACAGTATGCCAAGCACTTTGCTTTTCAAGGAGTTCAAAATACAAATATGCATCATTTTATAAAGCCTCACAGAGAAAGAGAAGGAAGCAATTATTTACCATGTAGCTAGGAAAATATAACTCAGAAACTCGGGAGAGTGTGAAAAAACTATGATTAGAATTCTAGCTCAGAAATCTAAAATATTTCTAAACAATGTTAAATTTACATTAATAAAAACTATATGTGCAACATTTAAAATATATATGTTTTAATGAGGGGTTAAAGGAATAAGACTACTTGTGCCAAATGTTGTATTTGGAACATCAAGTGCATAAGGATCTTTTCCTAAAAGTTCAAGTTTAAACTCTCTTTCAGTTAATCTGCAAATAAATGACAAACATCTCTAAGTTACTTGTCCAAAAGAAGCACCCACATTTCAAGAAAAATGCCACTATCAAGTACAAGCTGGTCTTCACTTTCTCAATATCCACATTAAAGAAACATATCCT